>JAIUZE010001613.1:0-148316 GCA_022085475.1 Heliosperma pusillum
ATTATGGAAATCATATTTTTATTCTAATAAGGTTTTCTTTGTTATTTCTTATAGGGGAAGATTTTGAAGACGAGTTTGGAGACTCGTATATTTTGGGTGAAGATTAGTAGGAGGGTTTCTTAGTTTATACTTCTTATTTTGGTGCTAATTGGTCTTGCTAGCTAAGGTAACAATTCCGTTTTACTCGACGAATTAATGTCACATAGCTTTTAGTTTTGTTCATATCATGGTTATTTATGATTTTAGTTAGTAACATAGTCTTTAGTTTTGTTCCTTTTGATTTTGGTTCATCTTTATTTTTGGTTCATGTTTTTATGATTTATGGATTTTTAGTTAGTAATATGTTAAGTAGTGGTTATTATGTTGTTTTATGATTCTTGATGATTTTTATATTGTATGGAATTTTTATGTTGTTTTATGATTTTTGATGATTTTTATATTGTATGGAACTTTTATGTTGTTTTATGATTCTTGATGATTTTTATGTTTTATGGAATTTTTATGTTGTTTTATGATTCTTGATGATTTTTATGTTTTATGGAATTTTTAGGTTGTTTTATGATTCTTGATGATTTTTAAGTTGTATGGAATTTTTATGTTGTTTTAGTGTTCTTGATGATTTTTAACAAGTTATGATTTTTATGTTGTTTAGGAAAAATTTAACAAGTTTAGTGTTCATGATGAATTTTGATGATTATTCATATTAATGATTTTTGTATGGATAGTTGTTAAAATGGTTGTTTGATGATTTAAAACATGTTGGAATTAATTTGATGTTGTTGTTGGTGGTGGCCGAATTTCATGGCCAAGAACCGGACCAAATCAGACCGGTCCAGGCCGGTTCAGACCGGTCTGGGTTGGTCCATGGTGGGTCCGGGTTTTGGTCTTTGGGTTGTGTCGATGTTTGATTGATTGGTTGTTGTTGTGACGGGTTTTAAATATGTTAAGCATGCGGGAAAATATTAGGAAACGGTTTTAGAAGTTTTAAATCAAAACAGCCTTTTTGAGCCAAATCAGGCCGTGAGGCCCAAATCAGGCCCATGTGGGTCCGGCCCAACTCAGCCCGTGGGTCCCACTTTGGGACTTGTGACGGTTTTTGAGTTATCGTCATTTTATTCGTGTTTTGTAATATTTAGCAAGTGGGAAATTTTAATAAGTAAATTATTTAATTAAAAGTATTTTTCATAAAATTATTATTTCTCACATGTTAGAAATTATAAGACGAGACCGTAGTTTAATTTGATATCCTTTAAGTCAAGCGGGTGGTGGTACGATTTAATAATTCACATGTTAGAAATAGAATGAAATAACATGAAATGATTGTGATATTCTTATGTTCAAGCCTCGAGGGCTAAGACTCTGTTTCTAGCCGGTTTGACCAAACGAGTTTGGTCAAACTAAGATCTAGTCAGCCCCGTTTTGACTGATGACCCGTAGCGGGACTCGGGTCGGGGATTTGTCTTCAGGTAAGGTTTTATTTAATGAATGAATGAATGAGCCTTAGTAGATATGAGGCGATATGATATTTGAATATGATTTATGTGCAATTAGTCACATGATAGGAAGTTTACCGTGACTGTTTTGATTATATGGTTGGTGTCGTGTTGACTAAGTACCCATAGAGAATTATGAGTATATGGCGTCTGGACCATTCTAATTCTAAATGAGTATCTTGGACCATGACATAGATAGGCAAGTACTGTCTTTAACGAGTATATGTTCACCGTCGATAGCTTTTGTGTCCCGGCTTGGTGGGTTTATATCCAAGTCGGGGCATGGCTGCCTTATCCATTTTGGGACTGGAGCCAGCTTAAGTACTAGCCAACCCCTTTGATGGATCTTCTTAGGGTGTACTCATGTGATTGTATCATGGGTCTTGGATGCGAGGTTTTTTCCGCATTTCTCTGGGTCTGCGCAGTCTAGGATTAGGGTTGAGTCGTATCTTGGACATGTTTCTGAGAGGAACCTCTGAGCTAAGATATGTGCTTGGGATCTGGGCCATGTCATTAGTGTGACCGCTGAGCCTAGATGTGTGCTTGGTATTTGGGCCATGTTACCGGAGTGACCGCTGAGCCTAAATATTTAAGTATATCCTACCGCGTGGTATAGACTCGAGTTACAGAAGTCTTCTATTGACCGTGCTAAGAACTTATGCCTGTTTGTAGAAGTATTGGTCTTTCATGTTTGTATGATTCTATGAGTTCTAGAAGGTGAGATGCAAGACGGCTAGGATTGATAGAGTTTGGATTACCGATTGTTAACTGATTCACATGATTACGTGTTGATTAGGGTTTGAGTGTATCACGGCCATGTTTCTGAGAGGAACCTCTGAGCTAGCATACCAGCTTCCCTACCTCGAGTATAGTTTATTATCGGTTTCACATGATAGCTTTCACATGCTAGGTTATTTGTTAGTTATCTGTTTAATAACATGAAAAGCATATCATATATGTTTAAGTTTTGTATTTTCCATATACATTGCTTTTATGTTATTCATGTTTCATTAAACTCGACATTTCGTGGCTGGGAGGACTCGGAGTTACTCCCCACTGACTGTGGCTTCCGTGTGTATATTTAATGCGGTCGAACAGGTGGTGAATGCATACATTGGGTACATTGACGAGCTAGCGAGCGAAGTATTACCTTGGACCTATATTCGGTTTTTAGATTGTATATTATTATACACTCTTTCATTTCCGTATTTATACGGGAGATATGTCTCCCGTCTTGTATATTAATTTTGTAGAATATTATTTCCGTATTGTAATGACCCTTTTTATTTCAGACACCTTCATTGTGTATTTAAATTATCTTTTTTCTTTCCGCAAATTTGAGGGTGTCGCAGTTGTAATTATTGTTGTGTGGGTTAATGTTTAGATTAAAATGAAGAGGTTGGAACGTACATGGATGTACGAAGATAGACTTGATAAGAAAAGACGTCCTACCGCTACATTTATAAAGGGGGTTGCCGAGTTTATTGAATTTGCTAGACAACAAGACGAGTATGATTTAGTAGCAAAGAAACTTAGGTGTCCTTGTATTAAATGCTAAAACATGAAATATCTACATGACATTGAGGTTCAAGAACATCTTTATACAAACGGGTTTTGTCCAAACTACTACAATTGGATTTCTCATGGAGAATCATATTTTTCACTTCCCGAACAATCTCAAATCCCACAAAATGAGAACCCATATAGAGATATGGTAGTGGATGCATTTGAGTCTAATATTTTCAATAATGATCATATACCAATGAGTGAAGAAGAACCACACCCACAAGCAAAAGCCTTTTTTGATATGTTAAAGGCGAGTGAAAAACCATTATATGAAGGGAGCAACATGTCATTGTTAGAAGCCGCCTCTAGGATAGTAACTTTGAAATGTGAGTACAATTTGCCATTTACTTGTGTTGATGGCATTGCTTCTTTGATTGAGGATGTTATCCCCGATAATAATGTCATGACCCGATCATTCTACAATACCAAAAAAGTAGTGAAAGGTCTAAAACTTCCGCATTACAAGATTGATGCATGTCCCGATGGATGTATGCTCTTTTGGAAGGATGATGCTTTACTTGACAAGTGTAGTAAATGTGAAAAGGCTAGATATAAGACAATTGAGGGAAGTATTGTCTTGAAAGGTAAAAAGGGAAAGAATGAAAAAAAGAGAGGTGAAAAGAGTAAGAAACCAATACCCGAAAATCCCGTAACTTACTTTCCTCTAGCTACTAGACTTCAAAGAATGTTTGCTACCAAAAACATTGCCGAGCAAATGAGATGGCACAAGGAAAATCCTCGTACTCCGGGAAAGATGTGTCATCCGAGTGATGGAGAGGAATGGAAGCGGTTTGATATGCTTTACCCCGACTTTGCTGAGGAACCCCGTGATGTGCGACTTGGCCTTTGTACGGATGGTTTTGCTCCATTTGGCCAGTTTGGTAGAAAGTACTCTTCTTGGCCCGTAATGGTAACTCCATACAACTTACCACCTTGGTTATGTATGAAAAAACAATTCATCTTCTTGTCACTAATTATTCCTGGCCCTGATAATCCAAAAACCGCCTTAGATGTTTATTTGCAACCTTTGGTGGAAGATTGAAACAATTGTGGGAGGTAGGTGTGCAAACATATGATGTGTCTTTAAAGCAAAATTTTCAACTAAGAGCTTCATTGTTGTGGACCATTAATGATTTTCCCGCCTACGGTATGCTATCTGGATGGTCTACCGCGGGAAAAAAGGCATGTCCTTGTTGCATGTACCAAAGCAAAGCATTTTCGCTTCCTTGTTCCCATAAAGTGGGTTGGTTTGATTGTCATAGACAATTCTTACCGGTGGGGCATGCCTTTAGGAGCAACAAAAAAGCTTTCAGAAAAGGTAAAGTGGAGCGCAATCATGCTGTAGATCGACTTCCGGGGGATAAGGTGTGGGATATGGTTTGTGATTTGTCACGTACTATTGATTGTACTAAAGCAGAGACGGAGGTGCTGAAAAAGAAGCAAATTGGTTGGTTTAAAAGAAGCATTTTTTGGGATCTTCCTTATTGGAAAACGATGTTAATTAGGCACAATTTGGATGTAATGCATATAGAAAAGAACTTCTTTGAGCAACTGATTCACACGAGTATGGATGTAAAGGGAAAGACTTGTGATACTGTTAAATCAAGAGAAGATTTGAAGACAATTTGCCATCGTCCCAATCTTCACATTCGTAGCGATGAGTCTTTGCCAAAATCTATTTTTACACTTGACAAAGCTCAAAGAAAGGTCTTATGTGAGTGGTTAAGAAAGTTAAAATTTCCTGACGGATATGCATCCGATTTTAGTCGATGTGTTGATATGAAGGAGCTAAAGTTGCAAGGCTTGAAAAGTCATGATTGTCATATCTTCATGGAACGATTATTACATGTATCTTTGAGACATCTCCTCCCCACTCCCGTGTGGAATGCAATTGTTGAGATAAGTCAATTTTTTCGAGATTTATGTTCGCCTTCAATATGTGTTGATGACATGATTCATCTTGAGGAGCAAATACCAGAGATATTGTGTAAGTTCGAGATGATATTTTCTCTATCATTTTTTAATTCCATGGAGCATGTACCGATACATTTGCCTTACGAAGCCAAAGTTGGAGGCCATGTCCAATATAGGTGGATGTATCCATTTGAAAGGTAAGAGCTAACTAGTAATTAAATTATACTCCCTCCTATTCATGCTATTCTTCCCTATTTCCTTTTTGGGTTATTCATGTTTTCTTTCCTATTTCCTTTTTTGGATGTGGGGTAGTGTGTTTTGTGTGGTCTAAATTCATTTGTTTGTGGAGTAGTGTTTTTTGTGTGGTCAAAATTCATTTTCTTAATCTAAGAGTTCAAATGAAAGGGGAAGAATACATTGAATAGGAGGGAGTAATTATTATCATACTATATAATTAATTTAATATTTATATACTAGTCTTAACAACTATTAATCCCATCAATTATTGAATAGGTTTCTTAATCACGTGAAGAAGAAAATTGGTAACAAAGCTCGGGTTGAAGGTTCAATATGCAATGCGTATTTAACGGAAGAGATTGCAAATTTTTGCTCTCTTTACTTTGAAAAACATATAGAAACCAAATCAAAAAACTTGAGTGTTGATAAAGCGGATGAACTTGAGACAAGTTTACCCGAGTTTTTCCAAATGCATGATGATGAGGGTTGTTCATCAATTGGGGGAAAAAAATATTTGGATGACAAAGAATATGATCGTGCTCACCTTTACGTTCTTTCTAATTGTGAGATTCTGGAATCATATGAAACAGAGTTTGTGAATGATTTCATTAAAGCACATCCTAATGTGAATAGAGATGATGTTTGGAGTAACCATGAGGATCAATTTGCAGCATGGTTTCGGAACCATGTAATTGAGTTAAATATCCAAGATGATTTGATAAGGACTTTGGCCTTTGGTCCTTTACGAGAGGTGAAAACGTGGAATCGTTACTCGGTCAACGGATTTAATTTCCATACATTCAACTACGGTAAGAATAAGGCTAGGTGCAATTATGGTGTTACTATTTCTTCTCTTGATGACAACGAATACTATGGTATAGTTGAGGATATATTTGAGTTGAGCTATAATGGGCGTGAGAGTTCTTATAATACTGTCTTATTTAAGTGTGAATGGAAGGATAACTCTGTGGCCGGTATGAAAGTTCATGAACGTTATAAAATCGTCGAAGTGAATCATACCCGGACATACTCAAAGTATGATCCAGTTATACTCGCACATCAAGCCAATCAAGTATATTTCGCTTCTTATCCAAGCACGAAGAATGATCGAAATCAAAAGCAGTGGTGTGCAATTTTTAAGACAAAAGCACGCTCACAAGTAGATACAACTTTTTTTCAAGAAGAAATAGTATCTAGCGGGTTTTTGTTGTCTCCACCTGGTGAGGACATCCATGAGAATGGAAATGAAGAGGGTGAAGGTTTAGAGAACGAGGATGGTGATGGTCAAGTTGACGGTGATGGTGGTGTTGATAGTGATAATGATAATGAATCAATTGGTGATGATGATGAGGACGAATTTGATGATGATAATGATTAATTGGGTAAAGATATATTTATATATATTTTAATTAAGTTTTTTATGTTATTTGATGTTTTTTTATGTTATTAACAGCTTATGTTTGTTTTTTATGTTATTAACCGTTTCTAACAATTTGAATATTTGTGTACTTGTAGATGGCAGGAGGTCGAGGTAGACAACGTGGCGGCGGTTCAAACAGACGCCGTAGTACTTCTTCAGTCGACGAGGAGGAGATGGAGATTATTGATCAGCAGAGTCCGGTAGTGGTCGAGGAATCGACCAATGACGAGTCCTCGGATCAGACATCGGAGACGATCCAGTTCACGCCGGAAGGGAAGATGATACTTGATCCCGCGGGGTTTTGGTAAGACAACCACCAATGTCTTTAATTTATTAGTTTATAATTATATTACATTATTATTTACCATAAATGCATACTATTCCATAATTTATTTTTCAGGTTTTCGTCTCAAAAGGTTGTACGCGGTTGTACTCAGAGTACAAAGCAGAAGATGACGGGAGTTGCTCCTACTTGTTGGACCAAGGCTACCTCTGCACAAAAAGAGGAGTGGTTCAATAATTTTAGGGTATATTATTTTGTTTATATTTTCTTATATTATTATAGTTTTTAATTAATAATTTATTTTACTAATACTTACCTTTTAAATTGTAGAAAACATTTGACTGGCCGGCCGGAATAGAGTATATTGTACGTCAAAGGTACAATGAGACGTGCACTAGACGGTTAAGGGACAACATGTATAAGGTTGTCAAGAGGAAGAAGGAGCCGGAGCATATGAGAGGTATTTAATTGTTTTTGTTATTTGTATATATATAGTTATATTTTTACACATTTTATCATATTTTATTATAATACTTATTTAACTTGTAGGTGGTGCATATGAAGATATGCTTAAGTATCGTGAAACTGAGGAGTTTCAGGCTAGGTCGGCCCAAGCATCCAAAAATAAAAAAGGAGGAAAGAAAGATGGAGCGGCTGAGCCGTCGCATCACGCAGGATCTCGATCTTTCCTTAGCCTAGTTTTGGGTGTAAGTTATAATTTCCACTTTTTCCTCCATTTGAAAATTATAACTTAAATTCTTTTTATTATTAAAATTTTCTTATACAAGTCTTTAATTTTTTCTTTTAGAAGGGTAAGAAGAAAAAAGCTAACACGCCCACAGCTCCGGAGCTCTTCCTTGACACCCATTCCCGGCTCGAAGACAATAGAAGATATTGGATCAAACCAAAAGATAAGGAATTATATGTAAGTTTCAAGCATTTTTGTATTTTTACAATAAGTTCAATTTTTTGAATGTTTAACCAATATTGTAGCTATTTTTAATAACAATGTTTATATTTTGTAGGAAGCATTTTCCGCCGAGAAACTTAGGCATCCCGAGAAACCCGATAACGAGATTTGGTTCGACTTAGTAAAGGGTTTCAAGAAGGGGAACGTCTACGGGATTGGGTCGGCAAAGAACGTATTTTACGAAACTCCAAGGGGAAGAATGTCGTCCACCTCAAACCAAACATACGAGCCGACAGTCGTGGGAAGACTCCAAGCCGCACTTGACGAGGAAAAAAGAAAAAGCGCGGAAAGGGATGAAGAAATAAGGATAATGAAAGAGAAATTCAAGGCTTGGGAAAGCAGGTTTGAGAATTGCAACCAAGGTCCCCCTCCCTATCGGCGGGATTATGATGAAGGCAATGGAAGTGGTGGATTCCAGGCCGAATCCAATATAAACCTTGGCTTCTGATATAGTTTAGAAACTTGTTACATGAAACAATTTATGGTTGAAACAATTCCGTTTAAGAAAATTTGTAAACTTGAAACAATTTTTTTTATCTATATGAGGATGTTGGTTTCACATCGTGTTGTTGTAAATGTGTGAAATCTTTGTGTTTTCTTTTATACTTGCAGGTAGGGTATGATGGTATGGTATGGTAGGATGAAAACGGAAATTTTCATGCAATATCACAGGTATTTTGGCGACTGAAATGTTCATTTGGCGACTATTTTCAGTCGCCAAAACCCCTGTATTTTTGCAAAGTGAAAATCCATTAGCGACTGAAATCAGTCGCCAAATTGGCGACTGAATACTGTGGTAGTCGCCAAAATGGCGACTGATGGCGACTGATTTCAGTCGCCAAATTGACGACTACATAAGCTTTCAGTCGCCAATTTGAGCGACTGATTTCAGTCGCCATTTTTCACAATTGGCGACTGATTTTTCAGTCGCCAAATTTGGCGACTGAAAGTAGTCGCCCGAATGTTTTTTGGCGACTAATGACAGCGACTAGGTCTTGGCGACTGAAATCAGTCGCCAAATTCATTTTAGCGACGGAAATCAGTCGCCAATATCAGTCGCCTGAATGTTGTTTTCTTGTAGTGTTTGTACATATTTCAAATGCAAAAGATATGCCTTCAGGTTTTTTATGTTACAAAATTTATCGATGTTTTCTAGTAAGAAGTTGTGGATCAAATAATGATATTAAAAAAATACTATAAAATAGAATCATTATGTTACAAAATTTATTGGTGTTTTCTAGTAAGAAGTTCTAGTACTTATTCCTTAACATTGCTCAATTCTTGAATTAATTTTGCATATTTAATTATTTTTTTTGCTCAAATCAAAATATGGTTGTCCACGTGGTCTGTACTAGTCTATTACAAAATAAATAATATATATAGAAATATTTTATGAATGTTCACTGTAATACTACCTTCATATTATAATACAAGAAAAAATAAAACAATAAATAAAGAGATTAAGTAATCTGTATTACATTAACAACTTATTAATTAGTATACATATTTTACTAGTACATTCAATATATTTTATTATTGAAATTAAAAATTCTTAATTAATTTGTAGAAAGAAAGAAGATGAACTTTAAATATATTTTATCTTCTCTAAATGAACCTGTGTTATAAAATGGTTGAATATTTTACATTATGTTGCTATTTTCGACATATTTTATTACTAGATTATTAATTAATTACAAAATTTACTTTATACCTTTTAGACAATAATAAAATCAATATTTTATAATTATTTTAATATTCTTATCATTAAGAGTAAGAATGAATTTTGAATTTAAAATTATGGATACCAGCAACTTTAAAATGATACTATTCATATTCACAGTCAAAGCAACAATAACGATAATAAAACATGCCCAAAATTACCCCGAATTAGCTAACATGGTACATCGTTCAAAATCGTTTATTCATGAGTTCAACAATAATAACAAAAGCTTTACTACATGAAGTTCTCGTGAAGTCATTAAAGATTACATGTATTTGATTTACGTTACTTGTAAACTACTCATTAACATCAATGTAGTTCATAATCTATGATTGGGCAGTCATGAATTTTCAATTCTTGATCTACTTCATATTAACCTCTTGCATTTATATTTCAACTTGGACTAAAATGTACTCCCTCCCATCCACACGAAAGGTAACATTGAGCTTTTCACACATGTCGAGACACATTTTGCAATAATGTTAATATCTCTAGTTACACATTATTAAAAATTATAATAATTTGATATTCTTAAAGCATTCATAATGATGAATCAAACAAGATGTCGCATGACTATATTTTCTCTTATATATTAAGAATAATATCAAATATTCTCCACACCCATGAATATTGAATAGTGTCAAAAGTCCAATGTTACCTTTGGTGTGGATCGGAGGGAGTATGTCTTTAAAATGCAATAAATAGTTAATAACCGTTCATATCAATATTCAAACGACCTTTAATGTTTTTCTTCCAATTTATTTAAATGTTTGATAACCACATATCTATGTTTAATCAATTATCTCTTAACTAGTTTTACCCCCGTGCAAATTGCACGGGTTTGTTTTTATAACATTGTTTTTATCAATATTTTAATAAAATGAATAATAATGTCAACTTTTGGAATTCACATACGCAAACATATGATGTTTCATATAAAATATTAACCCAAAATATGAACATCCTTGTATCGAACATGAAATAAGTATAAAAAATTTAATTCAAACATTCTAAATAACATTATGAATTAAAAAATTATACAAAAAACTTGATGTTTATAATTACTACAGTAGAATTGATGTAAGTACTGATATGATTAAAACAATGATAACAAACTTGATTTGTTTTTAGGCAAATTATATTTTTCAATCGTAAAACAGTTAGCATACACCAATTTGAACTTGTTTTTTTAGCATGTTCCGATGCGAGTCACCCGACTTATTTTCGACATGACCAACATTATAAACTAACCCGTTTGACAAATTTACATATCAATAACCCATGTAATCCCAACAAATGTGTTTAATTGAACTACATATTAATAAAGTGAATATTTAATAAATTGATAGTTTTTCACCAATTAGTATCACTTTATTAAACTGTAATTTATTTTGTTGATTTTTTTATTTATAATGTTGTAAACTGTTGTGATTATAAATATATTACTCACACCATTCATTTATTTTCTTCCCATTTTTTTTTCACAGTCTCCAAGACGGAACTTTGACCAAACATTTCCGTCCTGTAAATGTTACTTTTTGTCGCGGAAAAATATATTTTGTCAAAGATGATTTGATAATAAATGTAATTATTTGAGTTTTGTGTATCAATAATTTTTATTCTTCAATATATTTACGGTAAAAGCTAGGTAACTTTGATCCTCAAAAATGAAATAGGAAGAAAGTAGGTGGATGAAAGAAGTACATAATTTAATTTATAAGTATATCTATATTATTGTTAATATTAATATTATTTTCCAATAAAACTGACATGACTAGTTAACACCAATTTACGATTATATCATCTTTCAATATAAGGACAGTATGGGGTTGTTTGATTACCCACTAATTAACATATGAACTTAAATTCATGTGAATTATAAAATAGACATATTGTTTGGTTACCCCAACTCACATGAATTGGAAGTTCCCATAAAATTTCTCTATAATGGAGGAAGTGACTTACTTAGGTCCCCCTAGGTAAGTTGAAATGCCTACATGAATTACACTCTCCATGACAACCAAACACTATTTACTAATTCACATGAATTCTAAAATCATGTGTTTTATGACTTCCTAGGCAATACAAATTTCCACATGCAACCAAACGACTCCTATTTTTAGTTACATGAGTATTTCCTTAATAATTTGTGTAAAAGTGGGAAAAAATATATATGAAATGAACTTTTTAATTTATATTTGGTACAAAATCAATAATCCCTAAAAAAAATGTGTACTAAATTTTCACTGGAATTATTCGTAAATATGGAAATAAAAAATTTAAGCCATAAAACATTTTATAAAGATTACTCATATTTTACCTCAAAATTTTTTTTATATTACTCATATTTTAGAAGGTGTATTTTAATTAAATGAATTTAGAAAGTTGGTGCACCCTTATGTATATGATGAGGGGGCTTCCCCAAATGACTCTAAATGTTTGTGTTTTAATAGAAGGAAGATGTTTGAGAAATATTGTACAAAAAACTAATCAAACCTATATAGTATATTTGAAATAGTTAATTTTTAAAAGTTCATAAATAATATGTCAAAATGTGTAAATGTACCACCATAAGCCAAGTAATGAGTTTTAAAATAAAATTACTTAAGAATCATAATGTTATTCTATTCCGTTGATACTTTTAAAAATGGCGTAAAAGAAGTTCATAATAGTTAGTAAAGTAAGATTTGAAAAAGATGATATTCACATCGGATTAGGTCTTGCAAGGCTATGAAATAGATGAACCCCCATTACTTATTTACTTTTGGCAATTCTAAAAGCAAACCGCCACCTTGAGTGATAGTTTTGTACTAAGTGAATCATGTGTTTCCAATAAAAAAATTACCGTTAGGATACATTTACCCCTTTTATGCGTGACGGTCCTTATGCCACACAATCGCCACTCCTAATGATCATATTGAGCACCTATATTTGAGAAAAAAACATTCCACACCCGTACAAAATATACCACTATAAAACACGATTCATTCTAAAACCAATAACAATCCAATCTGTTCCATAACACTGTGATACCAAATCGAAAATAAACACCATTTAAATAATCAAAAAAGTATTATTATTTTTTTCTCTTATTATATTATATTTTTTTCCAAAATAATCCATAAAAAACTTAGCCAAATAGCCTAATAACCCAATAATAACCCTCCCCCTTTCTACACAAAGAAACACATCTAAAACTTAAAAATCCAACTCATCAATCTCATACACTTCATTACCCCTCCCTTCCCTACCGTCCGATCAAACACAATCCAACCATCACAAACAAACAAATATCATCTCCTCCATAAATAACCCCATCTCATTTCTCATCTCTTATTATTATTATTATTATTATAATATAATATATTATTATCAATCAATAAATCTAATCACAAAAATATTAATTTCCCCCAAATAAAAAAAAATAATAATCCCAATCTTAGTTTCTCTCTCTATAATCAATGGACCCATCAGTAGCTCAAGCAGCTGCATTTGCAGCTCAATTCCACCAACCACCACCACCACCGTACCAACAACCCTACTCCTCCGACATATACCCCATCCCGACCCCGACCCCACAACCCCCACCCCCACCTCAACCCCTACCTTCCCACCCCTCCTACGCCGAGGTAAACTTATCAGATCCCGTCTCATTCATTTGTCTGCCTTTTTATTCCCGACTCGTTATTTAATTAATTGTTTATTTAATTGCAGATGATAACGGCGGCAATAGCGTGGGAGAATTCACAAGGGAAAGAAAGTGGGTCAAGTAAGAGAGCTATAGCTAAGTATATTAACCGAGTTTATACTAATCTTCCACCTGCTCACTCGTCCTTGTTGACTCACCATCTTAAACGCTTGAAAACAGTGGGTCAACTCGTTATGGTTAAAAATTCTTACCAGCTTCCTTCTTTTGCGAATAATATACCCAGATCTGTTGAAACTTCACCTCAGTTTTATACTGATCAGTTGGGTTCGGTTCCGGTTTCGGATACGCCTAAGCGTAAACCGGGTAGGCCACCTAAGGTTAAAATACCTGAGTCTGAACCGGTGCTGGTGGTACCGGAACCCCGACCTGAACCGGTTTCTGTTCTGGGGAAGAGGCGGAGAGGGAGGCCGGCGAAGGGGAGGAGTAATCCGGCGGTTGAGGTGGTGGTACCGTTTGTGGCGCCGGTGGCGGTGGCTGATGTGGCGGTGGTGAGTAATGGACAGGTGGTGAAGAGACGAGGGAGGCCGGCGAAGGTGAAGGGGGTGGGGAATGGGGAAGTGAAGGCGGTAGCGGTGGGGGTGGGGAGAGGGAGAGGGAGAGGGAGGCCGAAGGGGGTCGGGATGAAGGTTGGGGGGAGTAATATGTTGGCGGTTGTGGCGGGAGAGAAGAAGAGGGGGTGGCCGAAAGGGAAGAAGCGAGGGAAAAAGGTTGTAAATGGGAGTGTTGGGGTTGTTGGGAAGAAGCGGGGGAGGAAGCCGAAAGGACTTGGGGTTGGAGTTGGTGTTGGGCTTGGGATGGGGGGTGTGATGAAGCGTCGGGGGAGGAAGCCGAAAGGGTTTGGGATCGGGGTTGTGGGTGGGGGGGAGAAGAAGGTGTATAGTGGTAAGCCTAGAGGGAGGCCTAAGAAGGTTAGTGTCCTTGATTTTTTCCTTCCTTTGTTTTGTGTTTTGGTTTTAAGTTTGAATTTCGGATTTCGAGTGTGTGATTAGTCGGAAATTACTCGAATAAGGTGATGTGTGTACAACGGTTTATTTCATGGCATGCACGGATGAACCGTCTTTTTTTGATCTCCATAACTTTTAGTGTACACAATAGTTCGTATTCTTATGTGATGTGATACCGGCTCTTTATTTGGCGAGATAAATTAGTTAGTAATTTTGTGTCTTGGTGAATAAGCTGAAGTGGTAAAACAGTCTAAAAAAATCCAGATAAATTCGCGTAGCAATAAGCACAGGAGTAAATCCGTTAAGAGACCGTCTCATCTCACATGTGGTAAAAGTGTGAAATTTAAATATGATCTGTGGTATTTCTGTTTTCTGTCCATCAAAAATTTTGAACTCATGGGTTGCAAATATTTTGTGGTTCAGATTTTAAATTAGTGCTGTTTCCCGATGTCTTAATTCTGAAAACGGATGCTAATTTAGGTTAATTAATGGAATGCTTTTCCGTGTGTTGTCAAAGTATCTTATGCGTGTTCTTTTTATTCTACTTCGAGTATGTTTCCCAGGGTTGATATTACTGCAAATCTTACTTTGTGTAACCAATTGAGATTTGGTTATGTTTATAGTTCCCTACTTTCTTTGTAGAATTGACTAATACGGAGTAGTACATTTTGTATTCAAAAGTTGTTCTTTGGTGACTATTACATGTCTTAGAGTCTCTGAATTACGCAAGATAATACGGAGTAATATATTTTCTGTTACGAATTTCACAAACCTGTAAATTGAATTGCATGGGTGCATCGTGCATAACATGCAAATTGTTATGAATTTGTACTCGTTATCACTTATCACAATAATGTACTCATATATTTCAATGAAATCAAAAGCTGGTTATGAAATTGCTTACTCTGTTGGATACTTGATAATTTGTTAATGTTTGTATATTTAATTGTCCAAAATGAATTAATTTGTAGTGTTGATTTGTTTATTCTCCACTAACTATTCGAAAGGACTAGATATGCAGTGTTCGACATAACATGGCATTAAATTTGCGAGAACGTGTTTGGTACATCGGATTTCATGCTTATTTCTCTCCCTCTCTTGATTTGTTGCTACGTGCTTAAAATTCTTCAAATTCCATGCAACTTTGTCTTATTTTGGCAGTGTATATTCATATCCGTCTGCTCTATGGACGCGTTTCCCTTAACATACTGTTGTCCTGAAATCTAGCCATAATTTTCGTTCCAAGTAATTTCACTGTGAGCTTGATAAATCTTATTTGGCAAATGATCATTTTTTTCGAGTTCTTTTATTTGCGAGTCTTTAAAAGTTACAATAGAAACTGAAGTGGTCTCGTGAAAAAGTCTTGTAATCAATTGTTATATTCCCACATTTTAGATTTACTCTTTTACTAAAACGTTCACCTACACTTATCAAATGATCAATATTCAGTAATGATAAAAATTGTGTTACCAACTAAAAGGTTCCTTGTTGATGCGACACTAAACAATATAAAAAACTGTCACTACAAAGGTTATTGGCGGTATTAAAAAAGTTAACAATTACCATATACAAAGTCACCTTAGTGTCGGAGTAAAGTGGTCTCTTGAGAATCTCATTACGAGATAATCTCATGTTAGAAATGTGTTTAGGCGCTTTCTTAAATGTCCATAGTCTTCGACGTGTTTTTATACAATTAATTGTGCTGTTATTTTTCATTTGCTATGTGTAACCTTTATTATATTTATGCTATATGTTGGCCGCTGTATATTTGTATGCCAGAAGTGGAAGTGTTGAACCTACCTTTTTAATTAGAAATTGAAACGAAAGCGTTCTTATTTAAAATTTAATTGCTTTGGTTTGTTAGCTTCAGCACGGGCACCTCACATCATGTTCATGTTAACTCCTCCACTGTGGAGAGTTCTATCATATCTATTACGTCATAAATCTTCTTTGGGGCGTGTAATAATGGTCCGTGGAGAATCGAAGAGTAGGATGTCTTAATCACATAATTCACATAGCACTCAAAAATGCACCTTTGAGTTTATTTTGGAGTATTGTCTTTTTGTACATGCAAGATTTCATATCTCTATCTTAGGCTCAATCTGAGTCTTAGAATTCGTCATCACGGTTTGATTTCAAACTTTCCGTCCTAAAAGCAGTCAATACAACCTCATTATACCATCACAATAACCCCTTATCTTTGTCACATATCTCTGACTTTTTATTACATGTTTATGCGTCAAAATAAAAAAGGTATTGTTCCACAATTTCTCATATTGAAAATACAAATTTGTGACCTTATATCGAAAATACAGATTTGTGTAAGAAAATACCTTGTCTTGTGCCTGTGAGGTAGTAAATAAATCTGTTCCATTTATTTTCAATAAATCTGTGCATGCAACTTTGCAAGTCACAAGAGCGGAATACAGATAATTTATTATACCAGGAAGTGCTTAATTTCTCATATTGAAAATACAAAATACAAATACGGATTTATTTTATTTTATTTTGCTAGAATTCGGCTCTTGTGAAGCAGGGTCAAGAGACGGCCAATGAAGACTTGCTGAAGAAACTTGAGGATATGGTAATATTTTCCCTTGCGTCATTCTTATACACTTATACCTGATAAAACAAACCTAACCTGACGTGCATGAGCTGGCCGAATAGTTGGTCGACCTCAAATGACTAATTTTAAATTTGAACCAAAAATATTAGTGTAATAATCACAACCCAGTAGTTGTAAACTTGTAACTCGTAATGACTCAATCTTTAAACAACCTGAAATTACTGTAACCCAAAATTACCTGACAAGGGCACCTCCAAAACCACAGCGGGTTGGGCAGGGCTATTTGGAGGGAAAGGGAAGGAAAGAATTTGCAAGGAGTAATTTTGTTTGTTGGTTAGCAAGGAAAGATCTGGAGGGAGGGAAAGTCATCTAATCCATTCTCCATCCCCTTCTCGTCCCTTCCCT
Source organism: Heliosperma pusillum (assembly GCA_022085475.1). NCBI lineage: Eukaryota > Viridiplantae > Streptophyta > Magnoliopsida > Caryophyllales > Caryophyllaceae > Heliosperma > Heliosperma pusillum. Next base: position 17,228 of record JAIUZE010001613.1, read on the forward strand.
TCCAAGGCTTTCTGCTATACAAACAAGGCTGTGAGCCCACGATGCCCCAACCCAACATGAATAACTCATTTGCTAGCGTACTCTACTGCTTAGTCATTAGCAACATAATCCAGCTGTTTATAGATCACACTGATACTTTTTCATGCAGCAATCGAAAATCAGAAGTGCTGTTGAAGTACTCAAGCCTCATTTAGCCAGTCAGAGCGCGCCTGATGCATTGACCGCACTGCAACAACTTGAAGAACTCTCAACTATGAACATAACTGCATCTACAGTTCTTATTGAGTCACCCCTGATGACTACTGTGCCTATCGATATGGTGGCCCCACCAGAAACTACATCTGAGCCTGAACCTTCAGTTCCATCAGCTCCAAGTATGGCCTTCGATGCACCCCTGGAAATGAGTATGCCATTACCTCCTTTTAGTATGAATGTTCCCGGCATGGAGAATCAACAGCCCATGAGTTGGATCCAATCCTGAAAAGCGCAATCGTGAAGGTTGTCGGGTTTATGATAAATTAGGGTTAGTGCTCATTGAGATGGAGGTCATTTATATGTAGAGGACACCTTATCTAACTGTTTATTTTGTAATTGATGTTTAAGATGGAAATGTATGTTCATTTAGTGTTTGAATTCAGTTACAATTTCCCGAATTCTGTATTTGGTAGAAAAAGTGTATTAGTGATCAGTGAGAATAACTTTGTTATTATCTTGCAATCACAAGGGTAGTGTTTAGAGACCTAGTATTTGGGTCACTCGGACCCGTCATTACTAGTTTGGGTTCTGTTATTTTTGGTTTGTTATGCAATTTGGGTTGAGTAATTGCTTGTTTGGATGTTTATGAGGGGAAGTATTTGATCATTTTGGGTATGGTTGGTTGAACAATATTCGAGCAACACTCTGGTGACTATGAATGTACGAAATTGAAAGGCCTTTTTAATTCTTCGGGTTAGATGGACAAGCGGGGTGAGATAGCAATTGAAGGTTAAACATAGGTAGGTCATGTAGTCTGGTGCTCATATCGTGCCTTTGATTCAAATATGAAATGTATTTGTTGAATCACAAATTTGTAATTAAGGTGGTCAACATCCGTCTTAAGCTTAGAGCAAGTTCAATAGTTTGGCTTAGGGATTTGTTGTTTGGCTTACGGATTTGCTTACAATTTTTGTTCGTCTTAAGCTTAGTGTCAGTCCAATGGTTTGGCTTAGAGATCTGAAAGTTGTAAGCTAGTGGCTAAACTATTGGAGTTGTCCAGGTAGAGTAGCTTAAATGGACATACCACTGGGAGAAAAACCAATAGAGTAGTAGCTTAAAATGTGGGTCCAATCAAGCTAGTTAGTGAAAAATTAACCTAAACCAATTAAATATATTACTAGCTCAAAATATTGTAGCTTAAAATGTGATGTGACAAAGGTAAGCCAATAGCTACAGTTTACTATTGGACTTGCTCTTAAGACAAGTCAAAAGTTCATGGTTTGTGTGTTTAATTTGTGACGATTACCAACCGATGAGACAGTTTACCGACCGCAAGGTAAATTACTGACCGATTCTTGGTTTTTAATTGACTAGTCAAACCAAAACGTTACCGTCCGAATGTAGAATTTAACGACTACTAAATGGTCGGTAATTTACCGACTTATCTATTCGGTCGCTAAATAACATTTACCGACCCAATTTACCAACCGTTTTTTTTGTGGTTGGAAATATACAAATTTCGGTCTGTAATGACTTTAACCGATCGAATTTCAGGTCTACCAACCATTTTTAGCGGTCGGGGCCTGTTTCTTATAGTGATATATCAAATCAGCCCACTTATTGCCTAGAAAATACAAAAAAAATGTCTTTATTACCGACATATGGTAGTAATTGACGGGTTAAGCTTAAAACGAATGTCCGTCTTAAGCAAGACTTATTGTAAATAAATTATAATCCCTCTATTCTACTTTTATTGTACTCTTTCAGTGATTTTTCATATTCCAAATAAATTCTCCTATTTCTATATAAATAGTAAGTAGTTTGTTTGGTTGGTATCATCAAAATGAATGAATTGAAAAGTCCTATGATTTACAAAAACATGAGATGTTTCCAGTACACCAAAGCATGTGATTGTTTTTTTTCACCAATATTTTCTTAAATAGTCTCGTCTCACTTAATAATTTACACTTACTTTATTTTTCCTTCACAAAATAAAACAGTGCAAACCATTCACGGGAACAAAGAGAACAATATGACTTTAATTTTAACTAGAGTCGTATAGTGTGAGATTTTTTTATAATAAAAGGATCGTCTTAATAAATTGTTAGATAGCGAGGGCGATTGAGGATGTTATAATCTAAAGCAAGTTAAACCCAAAAGGTAGGACAATATATAGCAGAAACGTGTAATATATTTTGAATGAATGGATATTTGGATGTGTCCAAGCCGAATACTCTCAAGTCTCAACTCTCGAGTCTTCGAACTTTAATAACATAATAATGATTTAAAAACATGTAACATTCTATCACTATCGCCCTTGAGTGCTAGACATTGTACGAAGTAAGAACAAAGTATGATTAAGTAGATTTGATTACAACTCCGACGACATTGCACTCGAAGAATGGAGTTGGATTCCGATCGAGCCTATTAGCTCCTCTACAATTCTTGCCTGAACCGTCACCGAGGTGGCGAGGCCGCATATGTATTCTGTTGGAAATTAGGGGCTTTTAAGCCTTTGAACTTTTTCTTTACCATCCCACATAGGAGAGGAAAGGAGGCGTGTATGTGTTTATATATACACTGCTTCCCTTACTTATCACTAGTGGGTAAATGGAGTCTTTTGTAGAGACTCTGCGAGGTGCTTAATTCAGCTCGCACGTGCGTGCCCGAGCCCGAATCCGGGATTCGGCAATCGCCTGCGGCGGGCTGTGCCTATCTTTTTGGGCCTGAGACGAGTGAGTTAGAATTTAATTAGTCTCTCTCATTCATTCATTATTATATATTTATTAAAACAATGTGTATACTACACTACACTATATTTTATTAATATGTAAAGCTTAATTAGAATTAGAATTAGAATATGCTTGACCTTAATTAGAATATACTCTCATTCCATATGTAAAGCTTGACCTTAATTAGAATATGCTTAGAATTTTACTAGTATTAAACCCGTGTAAAATTTGCACGGGACTACTTTTAAATAAAAGTGGTACTAACTTGTATTCAATTCAATGTACTCAATTACTTCTTAGGGAACAAACTTTTAAAACTTTGACCGTTTATATATCAAAAAGTATAAAAAATTTTTAAGATAAAAGTAATTTATATAGTTTTTTTACAAAATATTTTTCATAAGACTAAAATTTTTGTAAAAATTTCTAGTATATATGAAGGAACAAAATATCTTTCATAACCTATACTATCTCTCGCGTGCGTCTTCCATCTATCTCAGTATCGCCATTGTCCCATTATTATTTCATCATAACTCATCTCACCTTATAATCACTGTACCTAAACTCATAATCATGAATTCATAACCGATCATTCCCATTTTTTAGTATTCTTGTGAAATCGAATTATCTGTTATATAGAAAGGAAAACATGTGTTTGCATGTCTCAGAGGCTTAATTTTTGGTAGTAATAATAATTTTTGATTTAGTTTTACAATTTTATTTAGTTCAAACGATATTGATAAAATTGGTATGCCCAAAAATTAATCTACAACATATTTAATATTTGTCTATTTATTTATTTTAAATTTTAATTAAAAAAATACAATACATTTGCTGTAAAAATATACAGTTCATACATTATACATCAGAGGTAATACATTTGATTATGTAAATTTTTTGTACGGATTATTGTATTTTCTCTTATGACTTCTATAGTTGTAAATATTAATATTAATTTTGGTATTTTTATTTGTAGATCTGATTTTATTTAGATGTTTTTTCTACTTCTATATGGATTTTTTTAAATTTGACTAATTGTGTTACAATAATTATTCTTGTATGACTCATTTATGCTTTTAGGATATTCAATTTTCTTTATGTTATTGTTTTCTTTATTAATTTGTAAATTTTTTTTCCATTTTTTAACAAATGAATTTTCACGTGCATAGATTTCCATTTTTTTCCAATTATTTACCTTTTAGTATACGATTGTACGTAAATAAACTTTTTAACATATGATTTTAATTTTTGAATAGTATCAATCTAAATGAAGTTTATGTCTTTCTGAAAATGCAAAGAAAATTAATTTCCTTAAAATGAGGAAGCCCACGTCTTTACTTAAAATGTCAATTTTTCTTCCTAAAAAAGAGGAGCCAATGGAAAGCCAAGAAATGTTTCCCCTTTTATATAAAGGAGATTACACTACACTATATTTTATTAACATAACATTTAATGAATAATAACATAGTTTTATATCATTATTTCATCCCATTTTAACATCCGTAAAAAGATATTATAAACACAAATTATTACATTCCCTAAAATTAAAATTTACACTCCAAAATTTACATATTACAATTACATACAAATTACTAATATGATTTTCTAATACAAAAATCATAGTATTAGTTTCAAAATATATAGTGTATACCCCGTAAGAAATCATATTATGTTTAAAAATTTTGGGCTCTAAACATCAAAGGGCAAGACAGGTTTTCTAAGAACATATAGTTATGTGCATTCCCGTTGATATAAGATATTTCTTTGTTCATATTATTGGTTTAAATTATTATATAGGTTTGAATGTATTAAAATCAGGTTATGTTAACAAAATATATTAACTTTTTATCGATTTTTTAATTAATCGTGAATTTAAAATTTCTCTTATAAAAACATACTACTTATATAGTACATATACTTATATTTTACTTGAATACATTAAAGTTGTTGTTTGTTTCACGATAAAAATAAACAAAAATCAAGTATAATCATGTATCAAATAATAACGGCTTTTATTAATTACAACCCCGTGCATTTTCTGCACGGGTTTAAAACTAGTTTCTTAGATTATAATATGTTTGAGAAGAATTACAATCAAGTACATGCTATATATTCAACATTTATGATGTGTATACATTATATGCTAGGATTACAACTTACAAAACCTAAACTGACTTACGATGCCGATAACTGAATAATATAATGAAAATTATTATATAAGAACTAAACAATGATAATAACAATAATAATTTTTATTAGACTTAGCTTTGCTGTTGGTAAGGGAGTGGGAGCCAAGATAGTACCTCGGTTGCCCACCAATTTCTTGTAAACTTGTTATTCATCCTAATAAAACTTGCGGTTATAAAAAAAATAGTAATAATAGTAATAGTAATAATAAAAATATAATAATAATAATCAACACTCCGTACATTAATAATATAATAATAGTAAAAATACATGTATTGATATAATAATTATAATAATAATAATAATAATAAATATATTAATATAATAATGATAAAAATTCAATAAGAATAAGAACCACAATAATGTTAGAATAAACTGACCTTAAATGAACCTAAATTTTAAGAAATGAAATCAAATCCTAAAGAACATGGTCTTTGAAATTAAATTGGCTAACAATTGATTAAAGTAGGGTAAATGTTTTTCTTATAAAATACATTTACGATTTTACGTTCAAGCAATATTCTAGACATGTTAGATAACTAGGTTTTTTGTCATTTATTTGAGACACACATTATTAATTGAACTCTTTTTTGGTTTGGCCTTGTACTATTTCATTTTATAAATGTGACACGCAATAGCCAATAGTACTTGTATAGTTGTATATATGATAGATAAGTTGTAGTAGCAAACTACCAAATTAATAATTTTACGTTCCACACAAAAAAATAATCTCAAATTCTTCTCAATCAATTATCAATAAGTAAGAGACATGGATTATCAAATCTCTCTTCTAATAATACCATTTATAATTATCTTAATTACTCTTCTTAATTTATTCAAATTATTATCTCCTAAAACAAAACTTCATATTCCTCCCGGACCAAAACCATGGCCAATCATAGGCAACATTCACCAACTTGGTGACAAACCACACCAAAATGTTGCAAAACTTTCCAAAAAATATGGACCTATAATGTCCTTAAAACTTGGGAGTATCCCTACTATAGTAATATCATGCCCTAAAATAGCTCAAGAAATGTTCCTTAAGCATGACTTAGCCTTTTCTAGTAGGAAAGTTCCGGTTGCTAGAAAAGTTATAGGTCATGATAAATTTTCGATGATTTGGCTCCCGGTATGTCCTAAATGGCGTACCCTTAGGAAAGTCGCGACCATTCAATTATTCAGTAAGTTTAGGCTGGATTCGAGTCAGGTCCTACGTGAAATGAAGGTTAATGAGTTGGTTGACTATACGCGAAATTGTTGGAAAAATGGTGTACCGGTTGATATAGGCAAGGCCGGGTTTACAACATTATTGAACATGATGTCAAACACGTTATTCTCGACCGATTTGGGTAGCCATGATTATCGGTCGAGCTCCGAGGAGTTTAAGGATATTGTTTGGCATTTGTTGGAGGAGGGTTCCAAGCTTAATGTGTCGGATTTCTTTCCCTTATTTGAGTACTTTGATTTTCAAGGAGTTTTGAAAAGGAATACATTTTATTTTAATAAGATGCTTGGAATATTTGATAAAATAATTGACCAAAGATTGACTGATAGTAAATTATTAATGGTTGCAAAGGATGACGTGCTTGACACTCTACTCAAGCTTGTTAAGGATGATGAGTTGAGCTTTGATGATGTGAAACATCTTCTCACGGTAAGTAATATAGTAAGCATGAACTATCTACTATATACTAATCCACAAACATTTAGAGCGTTTTTATTGGTCGATGAAATAAAAGGATTTATCAAATTGATAGTGATGTGGGACCCCCCATGTTTATGCTTAGAGTTAATTAATCTCATTCATTATTATATACTCTTTTCTGCTTTTATTAATTTCATTCATTCATTATTAAAACAATGTATTACATTACACTACACTATATTTTATTAACATAACATTTAATGAATAATAACATAGTTTTATATCATTATTTAATCCCATTTTCACATCCGTAAAAAGATATTATAAACACTGTTATTACATTCCCTAAAACTAAAATTTACACTCCAAAATTTACATATTACAATTACATACAAATTACTAATATGATTTTCTAATACAAAAATCATAGTATCAGTTTCAAAATATATAGTGTATACTCCGTAAGAAATCATATTATGTTTAAAAATTTTGGGCTCTAAACATTAAAGCGTAAGACATGTTTTCTGAAAAAATGTAGTTATTTGCATTCCCGTTGATATAAGATATTTCTTTGTTCATATTATTGGTTTAAATTATTATATTGGTTTGAATGTATTTAAATCATGTTATATTAACAAAATATTGATTTTTTAATTGATCGTGAATTTCAAATTTATCTTATAAAAATATACTACTTATATACATATAGTTATATTTTACTTGAATACATTCAAGTTGTTGTTTGTTTCACTATAAAAGTAAACAAAAATCAAGTATAATCATGTATTAAATAATAACGGCTTTTATTAATTACAACCCGTGCATTTTCTGCACGGGTTTAAAACTAGTACAAAGATTATAGACTAATTTAGGAATATCCTATAATTTTATCTAGTAAAAAGACAAGTAGAGATCCATTTAATACTCTAATTGTCTCCTTGTGAGGGGATTTGACCCGTTTTCATTGAAGACATATATGTTTTGTCTTCAATAACACCAATAGTTCAATCTATCATTTCTAGTTGAAGAGGTTGTTAGCGATCAAATGCGGGGTCCCAATTGATAGATGAATCATCTCAACCAAAATTTTAAGGTTATGATTGAGTCTCATATATTATAGTTATATTCTATTATGCTCTCTCAGTCGTCAAACTGGCTATGATATTATGATAGATTAACCATCTGAACCAAAAGTTTAAGGTTATGATTGAGATCAATATATTATAGTTATATTTTATTAGCAACAACTTTTTTTATGGGTGTTGGATTTGATGCTTCAAAAGAAGCAAATATGATAAATTGTCCCACATTAATTTGGAACATATGTCTAAGTTGAATATGGAATTTTCAAGGTTGATTCATCATATGGTTTCCAAGTTCATTGTGTGGTCTCCCAAGTCATCATTTACAATATTTGTTATTTACAATGTTAACTCATACTATATAAACCTACACTTACAACTTCAAAACACACAACAAAAACCACTACTATCTTCTCTCTTAATAATTCTCTCTATAAACCCGTCCTTGAAGGTTCTTTGGTAATTAATGTTCTTGGTTGTGTTCATGTTGTGTGTTCGTCTACAACGAAGGCACAAGGGTTGTGTAATCCTAGGGGTCGATTGTCATTGAGGCCGTGTGTAGAGGACAGGGTAAATTCGACTTTAGAACAGTGACATTGTCACGCCACAACCTCCTCTCTTATCTAGATATGTTCTGTCCACTCACTATTTTACATCTATTTATAATATTTATACTTACATACATACTATTATATTATTTTTCTATAACTCATTTTGGTCATTGATATATAAAATATTTATCTTAATCAATTAATAGTTAATATCCCACTTTCCTACAATGGGTTCCTTCTCATTTGAAACATACATTTCGTGCAAATCTATTATATACTAAAAAGAAAACATTTCCTCTATTCCCATTGGTCACTCATATTCAAGTATTAAACAAATTTGAACTAGGTGGGACCCCCATATTCTTACTTCATAATTAATTACTCTCTTTCATAATTTTGTTAAATAATTACTCTTTCTCTTTCATTCTTTCACCATCTTTTCTTAGTATAATTACATTTCAATAGTTTTGCTTTAATGAATCTAATATGAAATCTTACCTTACAACTTCAACATACAAAAATTAAATGAACATCTAAAAAGTACAAATAATATAAAAAAATTGCGATAACCCATACAATTTTTAAAAACAATTTTAAATTCTGGAAGTTGTACACATTTGTCCAAAAGAAAATTTATACAGTAAATAATAATAGGTAAAAAATAAAATATTTTAACGAAAACTAAATGAGTCGGATCATTAGAAAAAAATTACTTATTGAAACACAGAATACTTAAAAGAAAGAAAAAATATGAAGGTGACTTATTTCGGATTTAAAAGTATCCTGTGCATTTTTTTTGTACGGGATTAAAACTAGTTTATTTTACACCACTAATAATCTAACTCACACCCGGTCCACTAACTGCTACGTCTTTTAATTTTTGCAAGTTTATTATTGTACCTACTAGTCTACTACCTTGTACATACGTCGTATTAAACTTGTCATTTATGTCTTGTTTCATGCATGTGTTAGGACTTGTTTCTAGCCGGGAGTGATACAACATTTAACACGTTAGAGTGGGCAATGACAGAACTACTCCACAACCCTGAGAAAATGACCCGAGCTCAAAATGAAATCGATCAAGTACTCGGTAGCAATAACGGGTTGATCCAAGAATCCGATATCTCAAACCTTCCATACATTCAAGCTGTTATTAAAGAAACACTTAGACTACATCCGCCAGCTCCGATTTTAGTACCTCATAGAGCTCAAACGGACGTGGAATTATGTGGTCATTATTTCGTGCCGAAAGGAACAGAAGTTTGGGTTAATGTATGGTCCATGGGCCGTGATCCGACTCTATGGAAATACCCGAAATTGTTTTTACCCGAAAGATTTATAGAAGGTAATAATAATAATAATAATGAAATTGATTTGAAACATCAAGATTTTAGATTTATACCCTTTGGAGCAGGAAGAAGAATGTGTCCTGGTATGTCACTAGCTTATAGAATGATGCATCTTATGTTGGCAAATCTTATTTATTCATTTAATTGGAAGTATGAGAATGGTTTTAGTGTAGATAATATTGATGGGCAAGAGACTTTTGGATTGTCCATGCAAAGAGTTGATCCACTACTACTTATTCCAATCCCTAGGCAATGATATGATTATTTTAATATTTGTCGTATCTCGTTTATTTTTAATTGATATATAATTTGTAATGAATAAAAAAGGTTAATAAATAAATAATTAGAATCGAAAAAGCAAACAAAATGAGTTTGCGTTGCTTAATTAGTGAAGTAATTTACCATTATTACATATTTACATGTATTTTAAATTCTCTCATGTAGTTATATAATCTATTGGATGTTTGTGCAAAATTGTTTATGAAATTATACCATCGGTGACTTGGTGGCACAATGCACGTTCAAGTAAGAGTGATGAAACAATTGTTTAATCAGTAGGTCTTGCTTAAGACGGGTCGGATCTTACAACGGGTATTTTGTGAGAGGAAATGGGTAGAGGAGACAAGGTGGGCTCCCCCCATGTGCTCTCCACTCACCATTGATGAATATTTTGTGAGAGAATATGGTATCCGTCTTAATCTTTACCTCCGTTTGAAATAAGAATTTGTGTTGTTTAATTAAGTGAAATTATAACACGCGTCTCAGCTCTCAACTTCTTACCTCAATTGACCGTAGACGTAAATCGGTACCGATACTATAGTCCGTGGCATACATCTAATCATGAATTTGTGTTTTTATGTAATAAATATAGAAAGAACTATTGATTGGTAAGTGCGGATACTTATGTACTCCACATGTATGCATAATTCACCATCAAATCACATTGTCGGATTGTCACAGTTGAATATTTTTTTGATTGCGTGTCATTTTCTATACTTTGTTACGTCCCCGCCAAATTTGGCGTCTTCCCTAGGGGCGAACCCATAATATAGCAAGGGGTAGCAGCCGCTACCCCAATCCCGGAAAAATAAATGAGAAAGACGACTTTTTGCTACCCCATACATGACTGGGCCTATAGAATAGTATTTAGTAAAAGCGTAATAGTAGTAGTAAGATGGCAGTGCTGAAATGGTAAAGTTTTGGGCTTAATCCTACTCATCTAGACCACCCGTGATCAAGCCTCCTAAGAAGCAATTTTTTGTTTTTCTTTCACATCATTTTTGATTTCTTCATATTAATGGTGCTCATGGGTGTATTTAGCATATATTCATTGATTTTCTTGCAATTGAGTATATATTTACTACTATATCTAATAGTATATACCAACGACTCACTATTTTACAAATTATTAGTTGTTATTCCCTCTGTTTCAATCATTTATTTACCCATTTTATTCTTTATAAGTGCTATTTTAATTAAAAGTAAACAAATAATTGAGACGAATAATGTAATTTATTTTTTAAATTAAAAGTTGTCGCACTTTTATTAATAACAATTGTATACGAGTTGTTCACGTATTGGTCATCCGAAGTGCTAAACTATTAGGATTTAGGGCTCAGCCGCAATAAATAGTTTCAAAACAATAAGCATGAAAAAAAAACACTTTTCAAACAAAAAAAAAGTTATTTAAAAAAAATATTATGTTCATCCGCGTTTCTTTTACCAAGAGAAAATGTTAAAAAAAAATTCGCTATCCCATATATAAAATCCTGGGTTCGCCCCTGGTCTTCCCTTAGCTTCTATTGTATCACAAATTCTCGGTTAAGATGAAATTATTAGCCTTACCTTAAAACGGATCAAATACGTTATACATATTATATCACATGTCAAATTGCTTAGAAAATGTCAATATTTTTATGTTTGTTAGTTTCATGTGGTAGTATTTGACATATCTTTAAATTTTTAAGAGGAATAATCCATCTTAAACAAGACTTATTATTATTTTATTACCAGTTTTTGCCTTCTTTTTCATTAGTAAAGTGGACTAAATGGTTTTTAGTATAAAGTATAAATTTAATGCATCTTAGTGATAAGCAAATGGTATGCTATGTATAAAAATACATAAAATCTTTGTCTTATTCATCTTAAAAATTAAACGAGTCAAATATGCTAGATGATACAAAAACAGAACGTTAAAGGACAAAAAAATATTTGTCTTATTAATATAAGTGAGCTATTATTTAATCATTGTAAGCTTAAGACGAACAATCTTGATTCTTAATTATTGATAAAAATATATCGATATATTGATTAGATAACATCTCATTATTATGAATAATAAACGTAGTTTATTTTCGCAGTACATATTTTACTAATTTCAGTACTTTTTTCTCACAAGTTTCCATTTGCATACCCCGTAAGAAATCATATTATGTTTAAAAAATTTGGGCTCTAAACATTAAAGGGCAAGACATGTTTTCTAAGAACATATAGTTATTTGCATTCCCGTTGATATAAGATATTTCTTTGTTCATATTATTGGTTTAAATTATTATATAGTTTTGAATGTATTAAAATCAGGTTATATTAACAAAATATATTAACTTTTTATCGATTTTTTAATTAATCGTGAATTTAAAATTTATCTTATAAAAACATACTACTTATATAGTACATATACTTATATTTTACTTGAATACATTCAAGTTGTTGTTTGTTTCACGATAAAAATAAACAAAAATCAAGTATAATCATGTATCAAATAATAACGACTTTTATTAATTACCAGAGTTTCCCTGTTAAACAACATAAGAAAAAGCTAAACTGACTTAAGATGCCGATAACTGAATAATATAATGAAAATTATTATATAAGAACTAAACAATAATAATAACAATAATAATTTTTACTAGACTTAGATTTACTGTTGCTAAGAGAGTGGGAGTCAAGATAATACCTCGGTTGTCCACTAATTTCTTATAAACTTGTTGTTCATCTTAATAAAACTTGCGGTTATAAAAAAATAGTAATAATAGTAAGAGTAATAGTAATAATAAAAATATAATAATAATAATAAACACTCCGTATATTAATACTATAATAATAATAATAATAATAATAATAATAATAATAATAATAAATATATTAATATAATAATGATAAAAATTCAATAAGAATAAGAATAAGAATCACAATAATGTTAGAATAAACTGACCTTAAATGAACCTAAATTTTAAGAAATGAAATCAAATCCTAAAGAACACGGTCTTTAAAATTAAATTGGCTTACAATTGATTAAAGTAGGGTAAATTTTTTTCTTATAAAATACGTTTACGATTTTACGTTGAAGCAATATTCTAGACATGTTAGATAGCTAGGTTTTTTGTCATTTATTTGAGACACAATTTATTAATTGAACTCTTTTTTGGTTTGGCCGCCTTGTTCTATTTCATTTTATAAATGTGACACGCAATAGTACTTGTATAGTTGTATTATATGATAGATAAGTTGTAGTAGCAAACTACCAAATTAATAATGTACTCCACATGTATGCTGTATGCATAATACACCATCAAATCACATTGTCGGATTGTCACAGTTGAATATTTTTTTGATTGCGTGTCATTTTCTATTACTTTGTTACGTCCCCGCCAAATTTGGCGTCTTCCCTTAGCTATTGTATCACAAATTCTCGTTTAAGATGAAATTATTGGCTTATTACCTTAAAACAGGTCAAATACATATCACATTACATGTCAAATTGCTTAGAAAATGTCAATATTTTTATCCTTATTAATTTCATTTGGTAGTATTTGACATGTCGTATGTTTTTAAGAGGAATAATCAGTCTTAAACAAGACTTATTATTATTTTATTACCAACTTTGCCTTCTTTTTTCATTACTAAAGTGGACTGGCTCTGTTCTTTTGGACTGAAATCGTCTGAACTGAACTGAACTGAACTGAACTGAACTTATTGGATCTGAACTGGACTTAACTGAACTTAATGGACCTGAACTGAACTGAACTGAACTGAACTGAACTGACACTACAAAATAAAGTTCGAGTTGCGACGGATTATTCCGTCGCTAGATAGGGAATTTCCGTCGCTAAAGACTGATTTGCGACGGATTTGCGACGGATAGTGTCCGTCGCTTATTTTCGTCGCAAAGAGTAGTAATTGCGACGGATTATTCCGTCGCACATATTTGCGACGGATAGTCAAGCCTTTGCGACGGAGTAGCCGTCGCAAAAGTTGACTGACTTGAGTTGGGGTCAAACAGAAAGTCAACTGTTGCGACGGAATTTCCGTCGCAAGTGTTAACATTCCGTCGCAAAAGTTGACTGAATGTTTGACAAGTCAAACATAAAATCAACGTTTGCGACGGAATTTCCGTCGCAAAAGGTTGACTTTCCGTCGCAAGTATTGACTTCGTGTTTGACTTGGCTGTAAGTCAGTCAATGTTTGCGACGGAATTTCCGTCGCAATAAAGCCTGTATTTTCCAGCATCCGCCTGTTTCCTGCATCCCCTTATACGCGTTAAAACGACAAAAAACCTGCAAATTACAGAAGTTTTCCAGCAGTTACGCGTCCAACAAAGTTACTAATTTAACACAAAACCAAACAAAGTTTTGATTTTATATCATGAAAGTAATTAAAGTCTTACAAATAAAAGGTTCAAAGTACCAAATAGTTAACTAATCACTCAAGTCAGTGGAGTGATTGGAGGGAAAGGAGGGAAAGGGGTGAATGGGTTGGACCTAGCATTATCGCCCCTATCATCATCAAAGTCGTCTCGACCCTGGTTAGGACCTCCAGTTCTGCAGTTTTGAGTAGAATTTCTTGCAACCTGACTCAAGTACTCTTCTATAGCTGCAATCCTTTTAGCCTGCTCGTCGCGCTCTTGTCTAAGTGCAGCATTCTCCTTTGACAGCTTAGTAGCGAAACTTGGGGTGCCCTGAGTCGGGTTTGAGGTAGCAACAGGGTGCCTATGATGGTCAAACAAATGCTTCGCCGCTGGTCCCAATCCGTAGCATCTTCCTTTCTCGTCAAATCCAGTCTCCTCATAATAGATCTCATTATCGTCGATGTTTTCGACTCCTTGAGTTTGAAGCTCAGACTTCTTTGATATGATCTTATTCTGCATCACAAACAAGTTCAGAATTAGTAATTGTCATTTAAATTAAGTAGTTAATGTAATTAAATATATAAATGACAAATTAAACATAAATCACTTAACAAAAAAATGCATAACTTACATAGAGTTGAGCTGGTTTTTTTGATAACCATCCACGGAACGGGTGCTTCTTTGTCTTCTCTAAGACTTGCACCGCATTTGGGATACCAGTTGAAGATTTATCGACCTACAATTTAAATACTTGTTAGTATAACATATATATAAGTATTAATTTATAATTAGATAAATAAATAAAAAATGAAAGAAGTTTTAGATTTACCATTTCGTCCATGATTCTCAAGGTGTTTTTTCTACCCATAATGTGAGTAGGCAACGCCTTTCCCTTCTCTTCACATCCCGATCTACGATTAGCCGCGCCAGATTGAGATCTCACAACGAAACCAGGATCTTCGACATGCCTCTTCTTAAGCTTTCTAAACAAGTCCAAAGGAATCCAACTCGGCCTGTGCTCCTCGTCTTTCTGCGAGGCTCGGTAGATCATATGACGTAAACGGGTCTTCATGGCGTCTTCCCAAGATTTCCTTACCATATCTGTATGGCGAGGATCGAAAGAAACCTTTTGCTGTCATGATTAAAAGCATAAAGTTAGGAAAATATTAAGTGAATAAATAAAAAAATAAAAAATCAATAACAAAGATAAATTGAGAAAAACAAATTTAAATAGATATAATTATAATATTTTAAATAATTATACCTCAAACCAGTTCCACCAAGACGACCGCAAATTATTTGACGCCTCTTTCCAACATGGCGCATGCTCCTTGTACCCGCAGATTATGGTCTCCGAGATCAGTTTAACCACATCTGCGTCACTGAACCTGAAATTAATAATCATAGTTAAATACATACATTATATATAAATATTATGATTTTTGAATAATCATAATTATGATTAAACAATTAAAGTAAAAGTGAACTAGTCTTACCATACACCTGTTTCCTCATCCGGATCGAGGCGGACTCTGCGAGTAGTAGTCTCCACCAGTGGCGGTGGCACGTTCCTGTCATTCACTCGTTCATTCTCATCCTCCTGCCCTCTGTTTCCTACATTACTAGTACTACCTCTTCTTCGTCCTCCCGCCATATAGAGAAAAACTAAACTATTCAAAGTTGTCATGAATTAACAAACATGTATGTACAATTAAATGACAAGAAACTATATATTGGTATTAATAAATAATAAAAACTATAAATTGTTTTACAAACGACCACACATATAGAAAAAGTAGTTTCAACTAATATAAGAATTAGAAATAATCTTATTCATCATCACTACTTAAATATTGGTTTTCGGAAATGTTGTATTTAAAAAGGGAGTCTATAAAATCTTCTTCTTCCTCTTTATCTTCCTCTTTATCTTCTGCTCCGTCTTCCTTCCGCTTCTGCTCATCCTCCTTCTCCTCCTCTTCTACCTTCTCCTCATTATTGTCCTCTACTTGAGCTTCTTCTTCCTCCTCCTCTATAATTTCATTATCATCTGCCACTTCAATTATTGATAGTAGTGTCTCACTACTAATAACATCTTCTTGAAACGCAGATTCGACAATAGGTGCATCAACATGCGATCTGGCTTTAGTTTTGAATACTGCTGACCACTTATCTTTATCTCTTTTGATATTTGGATATGAAGTATAATAAACTTGTTCAACTTGATAAGCCAACACAAATGGATCATATTTCGGAAATTTTCTGCTTCGATTAACATCCACAAGTTTATAATCCTTATGTATTTGCATTCCTTTTTCAGAATTATCTATCCAATCACATTTGAATAAAATAACATTATATGTGCTTTTTTCGCCTGTGTACGACAATTCAACAACTTCGTTGAGTGTTCCATAGTAGTCAGCTCCCTCAGTCGAACTTACACATACTCCATTATTAAGTGTAGATTTTTCCAAATCTAACCCATCTTTGAAAGTGCGAAATTTGTATCCGTTAATGAAATAACGTTTCCATGTTCGCACCCTTTTCGAAGGACCTTGTGCTAAGGCTATGAGAACTGGATCTTTTAAGTTGTTTACCTATCATTGTTAAATTATTAACATATTATAATACCTTCAGGTATTAAAAAAAAATTGAAAAAAAAGAGTAATCTGGTGTTAGTATGTAGTATGTACTTACTTGTCCTCTAAACCATTGGGGAAATCTTGTGTCAAATTTGTTCCAAATATCCTCGGCTGTGAGAAATTGGGGATATTCTGTTTTGATATAATTTTCAAACATCCTATATATCATTATAAAAAATGTCGAATTAAGTAATAGTTTTTACATGCATATTATTATAATTAATTATTAATAATTAAAGTTTCAAAGGACGATTTTTTTACTTACACTTCGTTATGCTTCAATTCTTCTAAATCACAGTTAGATAAAACATATAAGTGTGCACGCTCATATTCGTTGTCTTCTAAAAATCTTTCACGACACTTTCCAGAACAAATTCCCCCGTGATCTTGAAAAATCTCGGGTAAAGTAGAATACGTAGGCTCTTTCGAGCGTACGTCGAGATACTTGGCTTTTGTGTCCACGTTCTCTTCAAAATAAAAGGAACAGAAATTGGCAATTTCTTCAAGCAAATACGCGTTGCATATAGAACCTTCAACACGCGCTTTATTTCCAATCTTTTTTTTCAAATGATTTAAGAACCTATAAAAAACTTGGATAAGATAGACTGAAATAATTAAAGTTAAAATTGGATAATTGTGGAATTAATTACCTCTCAAAAGGATACATCCACCTATATTGCACTGGACCACCCATTTTCAGTTCATACGGCAAATGAATTGGTAAATGCTCCATTGAGTTAAAAAAAGATGGTGGAAATATCTTCTCTAACTTGCAAATGATTTCGGCAATGTTGTTCTCGAGAGTAGTTATTTTTTCAACTTGTATCGATGAAGTACACAAATCTCTGAAAAATTGGCTAAGCTCAGTTATAGCATTCCACTCATTCTTCGGAAGAAGGTGCCTTAAAGCCACTGGAAGTAAACGCTCCATAAACACGTGACAATCATGACTTTTCAATCCATGTAGTTTCAACTCGTGTTTATCAACACATCTACTCAGATCTGAAGCATAACCGTCCGGAAATCTCAAATTGGATATCCAATCACACAACACCTTCTTTTGTTCTTTATTCAAAATGAATGAATCCATTTTTCGCTGTTTAGAACAAACGGTCAACATGTCCTCTTGTGCTTGTGGGGTAAACTTTGTCTTGTTTTTCACATTCATCACCGTGTGAATCAGTTGCTCGAAAACGTTTTTCTCGATATGCATTACATCAAGGTTATGACGAATTAATAGTGTTCTCCAATAAGGAAGTTCCCAAAAAATGCTTTGTTTCCACCACCCAACTCGAGAAACTTTTAACGAGTCCAATTCAGCTTTACTTGCATCCACAACTTTGGGAAAATGCTTCACACAATCCCACACTTCTTCACCCGTTAATCTCGTAGCAGCAAAATCTTTCTCAACTCGTCCTTTTCGAAAATTAACTTTATCTTTGCGGAAAACATGATCAGGTTGTAAAAACTGTCTATGACAATCAAACCAACTCCATTTTTTACTTTTATAAAGCCAAAACGACTTAGTCTCCTTCTCCATACAATATGGACACGCATGTTCACCAGCAGTTGACCAACCCGATAACATGCCGTAAGCAGGAAAGTCATTGATAGTCCATAATAGTACGGCTCTAAGATCAAAGTTCTGCTTTCTAGAGACGTCGTATGTGTACAACCCTGTCTCCCACAACTGCTTCAACTCGCGAATTAACGGTTGTAAATAAACGTCAAGAAATTTTTTGGGACTGTTCGGACCGGGTATAAGTAATGATAGAAACATAAACTGTCTTTTCATACATAGCCAGGGTGGTAAATTGTATGGAGTTAGCATTACCGGCCAGCAGGAGTACGACTTTCCGTATTGACCGAAAGGTGCGAAACCATCAGTACAAAGACCAAGTCGAACATTTCGAGGCTCACTTGCAAAAGAAGGATGAATGCGATCAAAATGTTTCAAGCCTCGCCGTCACTTGGATGAGACATTATCCCGCTGACACGTGGATTTTCATGATGCCACCGCATCTCTGCCGCAATTAGTTTTGTGGCATAAAGTCGTTGCAAACGCGGTCCTATTGGGAAATAAGTTAAAATATTTTTCCCAACCCTTTTGTCATTTGCATTCTTTTGTTTTTTATATCGATCTCTACCACATTTTCTACACTTATCGAGAAGACTATCATCATCCCAAAACAACATACATCCTATTTCACACGCATCTATCTTTTCATAAGGCAGTTGAAGAGCTTTAAGAATATTTTTGGTTTCATAGAAGTTACGCGTCATAACATGATTTTCAGGAATAATGTCCCCTATAAATGACGCGATACCATCTACACATTTGTGGGGTAAATTGTATTCACATTTCAAAGTTACCAACCGGGAAGCTGACTGCAACAGAGAGATACGACTCCCCTCATACACCGGTTTATTGGCATGTTCCAACATTTTGAAAAAGGCTAGTACATTAGGATTTGGAGATTCATCAACCACTTCGGCGTCAACATTTTCCATTATAATTTCATTAATGTTGTCGCGCAACGCATCCTCCACCATATCCCTATAAGGATTGTCAGACCTCTCCTCAACGGGAAAATTTTCACCATGGCACACCCAATCATAATAGTCATCGCAAAAGCCCCAAAGCCCTAGGTGTTTTCGTACTTCTTGTTCGGCTAAAAATTTGCGATTTCTACACTTTACACATGGGCACCTAATTTCCTTACATCTACCGTAATCTTCTTGTTTCTTAACATAATTAATGAATTCATTAACTCCCATTACAAACTCATGCCTTAATTTTTTTATTACAATCCAATCTTTCATACATCCATGCTCGTTGTACTCTTTTCATTTCAAATCTACATACACGTTTATAATTATTATTATCGACTTAAATAAATATTCAAAACAATAACAACAAGAACTAAAAGTTTATTTATAGCTACAATAACAACAATAACTACTTATACACAACAACAACAACAACAACAACAATAACAACAACAACAACAACCTGCAAAAAAAAAAAATATTCGAGTTCATGGGGTCCTTATCTCTCCAACCTAAACCCATCTTTGAATCTTTCATACCATTAGTAAATACTAATCATTTAATTAATTGTTATGAGACGAAAATTCGGCACCAATTCCCTACAGTTCTCCAAATACACAATGTTGAATGACTTGCCACTCTCCATATGTATTCAGAGAACATTAAAATAACTGTCAACCAAACTTAATCGTCAAATAACAATTAAAAAAAATGATTAGTATTTACCACGTAAATGGCATTAAAGATTCAAAGACTGTCCCAAAACGGGGACTATTCAAGAATTACACCTAATGTATAACTCTTGAACGGGTACTAGGTCTACCATAGATGAACAAAAATAAATAAACACAATTAAACTTAAACAAAATAACGCAAATATAAAAACTTGGACTTATATACTTAATAATAACTAAACTTAATTCAAAACAAAAAATTAACATAAATCAATATAACTTATACTTACTAATAATTATAATTAAACTAATTAACTTAACATAAACTCAAACTTAAACTTAATAATAATTAAACTAATGAGGGGTGGTCCGGTGGGTGGCAGCGGGTGGTCCGGCCAGGGGCAGGGGAAAGGGGAAAGGGAAGGGGAAAGGGCGGAGAAGGGAAGGGGAAAAGGAGGGGGGTGGTCCGGTGGGTGGTGCGGTGGGTGGCCGGAGGGAACAAAACACATGAAAAAAAATAAGAGAAGAAAGAGAGAGAGAGACCTGAGAGAGAGGAGGGAAGAATTTAGTGGATCGTCGTGGTGGTCTTTGTGGTGGTCGTCGTTGTTATTGTCGTCGTCGTTGTCGTCGTCGTCGTCGTCAATTTGGGGATTTAGGTTTAAAACAAATGATTTCGGTAAAGGGGAAGAGACGTGAGTTCAATCATATAAAAGAGTCTGCGACGGAATTTCCGTCGCAGAACTAAACCACGTGTCGCCTTCCTTTGGTCAATTTGTCAGTCAATTATTTACTTCTGCGACGGACTATCCGTCGCAAGTCCGTCGCAATATCTCATTTAGCGACTAATAGTCCGTCGCAATTCCGTCGCATAATTTCCCGCCATGTAAAAAGTTGGGCGCCATATGTGAAAAAGATCTGCGACGGAATATCCGTCGCAAGGCCGTCGCAACTAGTAATCCCCATCGCAAAAGCCGTCGCAAGTATGTTTTTGGTACGGATTTCATATCCGTCGCAAAATATCCGTCGCTAATATATCCTTTTCTTGTAGTGACTATAACATTTGTCCAAATAATACTATAGTCTCTTCATAACTTTCTCAACTCACCACGTTTAGTCTTCCTCCATCAACGCATCTCCCCCGCAAAATGACCCACAAGGTACCAAAACCAATATCTCAAGATATCTACCAATTATATCGCAACAAGCTCTAACATTCCCTTTTGAGACTTAGTAGCTCTCATTCTTCCTTTAGTCCTACACCCTCATGAAAGATTCTACTAACGACTAACAACTCTATCTGAATATTCATTCATATTTTCTCATTTAAATATCTTGTCTCCCCATTACATCAACCCAACACTTCAGACTGCCAATTTCTATAATAACGGTATTCAATCAATACACCACCAAACACCAATACATCTCACACAAGCCACTAGCTAGAGTATTTCCAAAGTCATAAATGATTATATTCCACCAAAATTTTCACAACATTATTTTCGATTACTAACCACTAATTGCCCACAAACGATTATTCGCCAATATATATTATATTCTTTTATCACAAAATCACTAATTTTCTCATTTGAAACTACTACCACCTTCCCTTCTTATTTCTTATCGAACTATCCCCTTTGCATCTCTATTATTTACCCCTAAAATATGATCCTTCCGATATTCCTCTTCTACTTGTCTCTTTCCAGGTCATAATTCTCAATACAAATCAATTCATGAATTCATTCCATTTACGTTATTCTACTACTTCAATTATTCCTTTACTTTACCAATCCGCCATTTATACTTCTTCCAATTCGCACCAATTATAATTACTCTTTATCCCAAAGATTTACTCTCACTATCTAGTTCTCCAATAACGCGACTACCTTCATATTACCTCAAGATTCCAAACTCAACAACGCTTCGCTACACCCTTCTAATCATACGTCATAATACTTCTTTATTACACTGTTTTCCCTTATTTGCTACTAATAAGCACATACCATCGATGGAACTCATCATATACTATTATCATCTATCCTTAGCGTACCTCAAAACCATGCTTACCTCATATCATACTTTTCATAATACTTCATCTCCACAATTGTCTCTTAGTTATCCGGATTTCCATCAACATAATAACATCCAAGTCTTATTTACATATCAGGCAGACTAATCTCTCTAGGTACCATCATCATTGAATTCCTCTATATCTTAAACACATTCCCCTTAATCACCATTATTATCTCTCTTCTAAATCCTCGATTCATACCTTCTCATACTCACATTATCATTTGATCATATAAACACGCACGCCTCTATATATTACTCTAACACACAACATTATTACACGTTTCATATCACAAAACCGATTTTCTATCTCTCTCACAAGGCTCATCAATCTATCCGTCCTAACCATATAAAATATCACACATTTCCCACAAAACAATACAATCATAGGGAACATTATTCACTTATAGAATCCATCAAACTCACTCCTAAGACGACACTTCCTTACACATACATTAAATACGAGACGATTAAGTACATAACTTAACACAACCATACATTGACAAAAAAAATTCACAATTCACCCACTGTGGCGAAGCCACTCGGTCGAGTACAACTCTCTAGATCAAATACAAGACACTCGCTTGAGTACACACTCTACTCGGTCGAGTACGACGCACTCGGTCGAGTGCATACTGTACTCGGTCGAGTAAAAACCCATGTAACCATCCAGAAATCAAAATTTAAGACACTCGGTTGAGTGCACTCAGCCGAGTACCCTGCACTCGGTCGAGTGCGACGGATTTCTCCGCACTGACCAGTTTCCGTAAAACGGGCATATCTCCCTCAATTTTAAGTCGATTTCGGCTCATGACCTACCGTTAGAATCGTAACAGGACAAGATATCACCTCGATTTGAAATTACAGAAAAATCAGTTCTAGAACTCAAGTTACGACAGTTGTAAGACAGACATTCCAAAATCAAACTTTATACAATTCAGATTTTTGTTAGCAAACAAATTACCATTCATCAACTTACCTCTTTTCACATGTAAGACCACAATTCACAACCATTTACATGTTCTCATCATCTCAATATCTCAATATCAATTAGCTCCAAATCATACCCCATTCAAACATGCCACATTTCATACATATTTTTCATGTTCATCATGCAATTCATTTCTTTCATATATACATATATAACACATGTCATACATACTGCATATATATAACATATGGTACAACCATAATATATTTCTCATGCTTAAATCACATTCATTCAGTTCATATGCATCTTATACATGTTTCACGTAACTATACATATTTCATATATACATTACTGCCAATGATAAACACATTCTTCATACTGATCACAACCATTTAACAATTCTCAAAATATATGCTTGACATAATCACCATCCTCTTACTTCTATTCTCATACTCGTCTCCACTTCACATCATACTCAACAATTAACTTAGTAACCACATCAAGTACACACACACGTTCCGACACTTCCCATGGTGGCCGAATAAGAGCTATAGGGCCAAGGGTGCGATTCCGGGATGTCTCCCAAATCTTTGCGGTAGCTCCCTATGAAGCCTACCCGAGTTCATTTTATTAAACGCTCATAGTTCATTGGGTTCATTGGTTTAGCTTCCAAAATCGTTCGCTCTGATACCACTTTGTAAGACCTCCATATTCTAAAGAGCCTTACCAGACCTCTCTAGCACATGGGACTGCTACCATCTCGGTTGCCCGAGGTAGTACATATCAAAACAAGGTATAAAGAAACAATACTTTATTTAATAAATAGTTTAACTCAAATACATAGTCTCAAACTAGACGGCATACCGTCTAGACCAATAATCCAAAATGACAATCATACTATAAAGTAAAGTAATGTCTAATGCACGGCTCTAGTAGACTCCGCTGAAGCTATGACTCGATAGTGGTGATCCCCTCAACATCTCAGCGCCGCTCAATGAATTACCTGTTGATATCCTGCTCACCATTCCCTAATGGATCACAACAGTTTTGTACAACAATAACAGGGTCAGTAATCGCATATACCGACCAATGTACAAGATAAGCCCAAGGAAAAGAGAAACCGGAGGGCCACCGCAGCGGACACCTCAGTAGACTCAGGTTACCATCCTTGTTCTACAAAAACCACCTATTGAACCTGGACCGCAGCCACATGCGTCGAAAGCCCCTCACACTGCAGCGAAAGAACCCGGAACATTAATGTGCACATCCCTCACATAGCGGGATAACTACGGGGGCAAACTTGGGGTGTGATCCGTCTCCCAACGGAATCACAATCATAGTAACCATCGTAACAACCCAAACTCCAATCCCGAACTCCATCATCATCATCATAAATCAAACAATCAAGTATCATACAATATCTCATCACATCAATTAGCATAAGCAAATACTGAGTATGGAAACTCTTCCTTATTGGCAAATTTCGAATCAACAAGCAAGTAATCAAAATTCCTCTTTTACGAAGTCCCCTCCTATTCAAACAACGATCATACAACCAATACCAAACATATCCCCCTTTTCCCCAATTCAATTAGGGTTTAATAATAATATGTACCAATCACAAAGTATAGATACTTACCAATGCAATCAACAAAGTGGCGATAGGTCGTATCCGGCACGAGATGATTAAAGATGTTCTTGAGGAATTAGAGAGAGTTTTTGAGAGGAAACTAAGGTTTGCTGTGATAAACGTAATTGAGATTATAAATCCTAATTCCTCTTTTAAATACTTAATCAACCGTCCGACTAATCCTCAAAACCCGTCGTACTCGGTCGACTACAACATGTACTCGGTCGAGTACGACTTACTTGGTTGAGTGCCTAACTCACTCGATCGAGTACACAAGAACATAAGACTAATTCAAACGACATACCAATTTACTCGGTCGAGTAGACTGTACTCGACCGAGTACCCAATCCACTCGGTCGAGTAAGCTTTGATCGGCCGAGTCCCAACTACACAGAAATACGAAGTATTACAGACACAATTCAATCAAGCATCAACAAAAGGCTATGCATAGAAATTTCTGGAAAACTTGAAGAGGGAGAAGTGTACAAGATCAGGAAGTTTTCAGCAAGTCCCAACAAAGACAAAACAACTTCTCACCGTGCTATATTCAATCAAGCATCAACAAAAGGTTTTGCATTTTATATTATAATTGGTTCATAAAAGAAACATGTATGCATGCAACAACAATTGAAACGTGCTATATTTGGTCAGTATCATGATGATATCAAAAAAATTGAAACCCAATTAAAAACCAATAAGAAGCACACATCCGTGTATGAAGGTAAAAGCCAATGTGAAAGACATGTCTTTCAAACTTAACTCAAATATAATTCACTTAAATAGTTTTTTTTTTTGTGTAGGTCAGGTTACAATACAACAATTTCGGGAGCCACAAAAATTTTGGCCAACCCAAATATGAAAGAGATCCATGAATTCATTGAGAAGTAAGACATCTTAAATTTAATAATGTCTCACAGTTTTCGTTTATTTATTTTTCTATTTTAGTAAAATATGTGGATAGATAGCATAAGAAAAGAGGCCCCGCGGAAAAAAAAAATTGTCTATATGTATATATTCACGGTAAATTTATGCTATGTATATTACCACATTATATATACATTTGCCACAACTTATTATAATTTTATCACAATTTATTAGTTTTACGACTTTTTACTAAAATTTTGATATGATTAATTAATATTTATAATAACAACTATTGTTATGTTTATTTGTGTTTTCCCACAACAATGGGTTTTATTGTTGTTTTTGTCGTCGTTACTTTTTTTTTCCTTATTGCACTAAGCCTCCAAATTACCAGCTCCAGCCCTGATCATCTGTGAAGGAGAAACTCCATCAAAATGTTTGATAGCCGAATCTTTGCATGAAGCAAAAGATGCTGATACGCTAAAGCTCACGGGAATTGAAGTTCCAATCGAACTAAGTCACATCAAAACTTCAAGTCTCTAATTCTACGACATGTTTCAATTATGATACCGAAACCTTGAATAGAATACTGGGTAGTTGTCGAAAACTACGCTGGACATAATGAATTGTTATGGAGCTCGTCTTCTATTGATTGATTTGGGTGAAAAAATTGAAAAATCACTAGGCATGTTTCAATTAATGATTTCGTTTATTACAGTTATCCTGTAATAATGATTGGTCACATGTTGGTTAACGAAGGTGGAATTCACTAGGCATTCACGCAAGTAGTTATCAAAATTATTTAGCGATTCACGCACTTGAGATTTCATATCAAGTGTAGCACAAGCGATCAAAGAAGGGTCATTATATGGTAAGTGTTGTTGGGGGTAATCACGAGAGTTGGTCAAACAAGAGTCAAAATATGGCATCACATTCACATTCAAATGATCATTCAAACAATCATTAAAATGAAAATTATTATGATAAGACGACTCTTGTTGGTGGGAGTCACGTGTTTGAGGTAAACAAGTATCAAATGGTTGCATGTTATTATCATTGTTGCACATGTAAGGGTTAAAGGGGTTTGAGAAAAATAAAATGGACACATATCACATGAATGACCAAATATACCACATGACGCACATTGAACATTATACATATTCATTTGGGGTGAGGGGCACATGTCAGAAATATGTCCAAAGTTCTCACATGACTCACATTGCATATCACATATATTATAAGGAGACGAGGTGCATATGAAAGGCAACTAGTTTTTTTTGTGAAACACAACTTTTAAAATCAGCGAAAATCCAAACACCATCTTAAAAAAAATAAAAAGTTTGTCAAACACAACCTTTAATAATTTTTTTTTGTCAAACACGACATTTTTTGCCAGAGTTTAACTAAGATTAAAAAGACGACGGTGAGTTTTCACAGGTGACTTTCATTCGATGTTTGAGATAGCAAACGAGGTTGTCTGAGGTGTTCTTGGACTCCTTGGAAAAGTGGGAGTGTATGCTTTCTAATGGTGGTGTCCACATTGCTATAAGTGGTCCTAAAGGTAGTCAAATGAGTCGTGAATAGGATTTGGTCACGGACTGTAATACCCCTTTACTCGGCCAAGGTAAAGTGGGGCGTTACGCCCTCGGTTTCCCGTTGTCATACATCAACAACACAATTACGAGAGCAAGATTAAAAGAGTCCAAAGTTTAATGATTATTAAAAACCAAAATTTCGAAAAGTCTCAAATAACAACGTAAGCGTAAATAAGTTTAAGTGTCTAAAACTATCAAAACTCAAGATCGACTATCGGCTCGATGCCCCTGAATGCCCCTCATGAAGGGTTCCGTAACGAGTTTCAACATATTTGAATTACAGAATTCCCAAGATCTCATGCATGTTAAGTATTAAGATTAAAGAAAAGGGTAATTAGCAAACTTACTTGGATGCGGAAGAATTCCAATAATATGCTAATAAAAAGAAGTATAATAAAACCCAAATCGCAGCTTCTTGAATAATAATATAATCTGTGAGACCGTCTCACAACAACGCCCCAAGTGTTGTGCCTCTACCGGTATCCACACAATATGAGTGTGTATGATAGTACAAACTTTATGGGCAATTTCCTTCCCTCTTACTTCCCTTGAGATTTTGCTCTCTAGAAAAACTCATAATAAACACCTCCATCTATATCTCTTTATATAGGGAGTTCAAGGGAATCCTAGACCATCTAGGATTAGGAAAGTATAATAAGAATAATAAATATTATTCTTAATCCTTTAATAATTAATCAATATTAATTATAATATTGTCCAAAACTCATCTAGTGTGTGACCCTGTAGGACTGACTAATACTACCCGAGTCCCAACTCATTTAGGACTCAGACTACAAGCGGCTCCTAGCAGAACATTGTAGCCACATAGAATTAATCAGTTATATAATATTACGGACATATGGGCATACTAACTCCTTCAGTCTCCTACTTGCACTTATATCCTATAAGGCACCATAATTTCTTTGCTTCTATCTCTTCAGATGAGAATAAGGTAGGCGAAGTATCATCCCTATAAATCTCAATCTCTTTTCTCGAATCCTGAGCTGAATTGTTACAACAGACGAATGACTTTCACCTCATCTGGGCATGGCCATGCACTTACACAATTCACACTCTTCGAGAGGCCGAAGATGATAAACTTCTTGCACAAAGAAGGAGCAAATCCCATCTTGTCTAACCACATCCTATCACATGTTCCATGACAAGTCCAACCATCACCTTTATAGCCACCAGTCACGGTTGACGTTTGGTGATGTCAAAACTAGCATTTCACATGTACAGAATAGTGAAAGACTCAGGTCTAAAGACTACCAATTACGGTGAAAGAAACTTTGTTGACACTAAGCGAAACCTTAACAAAGTTCTTTGACGGGTCCGTCTAATACATATTCCTAACATGTATCAAAGTGCTTGGTTTGATATCGCAATATCAATGACCTACGGAACATAGTCATCACCAACTCACATACTAATCATTATAAGGCATAAGTGTCCCTTTCACTATGCCATGATTAGAGACTTATATAAATACATTATCTTATAAAACAGAGTTCCATAACCAAGTCACGCACTTGGTAATCTGTTTAAACAATGTACACTATTTTGGGACAAACATTCAATTATACCATAATTAAATGCAAAATCAATTCTTTTATCATATAAAAGAAACATGTCATACAAACGTATCAATCATGTCGAACATAACCTCCCACTGAAATGAAGACCTCTCGGTATTAGTATTAAGACCACTCGCTAATGCGTCTTATACAAATCGCAGTATTATGACTTTTCATATTATAGCCGCGAAAGAGGTTTTGTACGGGACATGCAACTATTTCATCGGTCATTATCTTGCATATGTTTATTTTACCTTATCTAAATAAAGTAAACTCAATATCACGCGTTTGATTCATAAATCAAATGTACTCTTTGTTTCTTCATAAGCAACAAAGTATATAGTGTGTATAAGTTTGATTTTTTTTACCAAGCACTCTATTTGATGCTTCATAAGCAACAAAGCACTCATTTTGTTGTAAAATTAGTCATAGCAACGTGCTTGAAACCATTTCAGCATGCAATTACTTTTCATATAAACAAAATGTGTCCATATTACATTCGGGAACCATACTTGTCTATTTGAAGTTAATATCAATGTAACAGGCTTACAATGATTACTTCATCACAAGAAGAACACTTTCTTGATTCTTTAATATGAAGATTTTCACATGTTATTCATAACAGTCACAAGGACTAGATTAGTATTTTAATCGTCATACGAGCGCATAACAAACAACATCTTTGATAATAAGTCTCCACGAGCAACAAAATGTCGTTTCTTGAAAAATATGTCAACTACATACCAAATCATAAAACAGAGTTTACTCTCACTAGTTTCCTTGTACACACAATACTATCATCATCTCAAAGAAATCAAAACCATTTTGAATTACTTTGTTAAGATCGATGATTCCAACCTTTAGATACTTGTTTCAGTTTATAAATAAACCTTTAAAACTTTCTCATTTACCTAGCGCTCCATATTTATATGAATATTAAGATGTGTCTTACACAACTTATTGCATATTTCTATTTAAGGAAAACTATATTATTCACGTACGCCTCCTGTCAAACTCATCTCATGAATAATGATATTTGCTAGGAGAATCCAAACACTATATGGTTATGACACCACCGGGTGTATCAATCAAAGTCCATACTTTGTAATGATATATGAAATCATTTTGATTCATGGCCTCAAGCCATTTTACAGTTTTAGAGTTGGATCCTATCATTGATTCATTTAAAGGTCATACTTAGGTGGGGCTTAATCACAAGTGATACATCCATGAATCTTCATGAATTTTACCTATCTCCTTCAACATTTGAAGAAGAATCATGTGATTCTTTACCTTTTTTAGGATTATTCTACTCCCACTATTTCTTTAGAGACACAATTCTCATTAAAGAATCATTCCAAGTGACAAACACTTTGTACTGGAATGAAGGACAGATTTGATATTCTATTTTAGAATACCACGTAAAGTATATGTAAGAAATTTGAGACTAAGTTTCAGAAAACTGTTTTCTTAACATTTTAAAAGTCTCAAATATCAATAAAATATTATAGGAACCATTCCAAGCACATATCTTATACGTAATATATTTTCATTGACCTAGATAGAAACAATTTCAAAATTGTGTACCAAGATACTTTAGAGCGTATAACTCCAAAAATAACGAGATATGCATGACTCATCATTGATAGAACCATATTAAAATAAAGTTCTCATTCTCTTATAAGACATAACATTCCACAATTATTAAGAAAACGGTCATCACCAAATATAAGTAGTATGATATTTCCCACTTGGGGCTAACCTGCATGGTTATGTCTTCGGGACATTCCCAAAAGACCTCAGACTAACTTAGCTTGTGATGTCCTTTAAAGATAACAAATTTTCTCTAATATTCTTATAGTAAAACTTACACTGTCTCATTAAGATCAGTAGTGAAACAATTTCATTACTATTATGATGATCATAAACACTTGATTCAAGCTTCTCCTTTCGATCAAATCGAACAATATTGATCGACTTCCTAAGTTGATTTCTTACTTCAATCCGAGTCTATTTCAAACCTTTTAAAACAATCAGACTTTATGTTCATCATATGAACATATGCATAATTACTTATAATAGTAATTACATTGAAGCATTATAATCTCCTACCTTAGCAACATGACTTATTCAATCCACACATATCTAAATATGTGTGATCAAACTAGTTGGTCGCCCTCTTACTACAACTAGTTAGAGCACCTTAAATCTTTTACCATATAAACAAACTACACTTGCCTTAATTGATCCAAATCAATAAGGCCTAGAAATCCATCATCATGGAACTTCTACACGTGTTTCTCGTTTCATGGCTCAAAAGACATTGTTGTAAGCGTGTGAAACTTGGGTTATAAGACTTGAACCCTTTGCATTACATGTTATAGATTAGATTGAATAAAACTAAAATTGTCTTAACCAGAAAAAGAACAACATTTGTTCTTTATAAAATATTAATTCAATTTATGTTTAAACATGAAAAGAATTAACATTCTACTAATGACATTGTATGAATAACTTTTATTCAAATCTAGTTTTGAACAATATAACATTCAAATAAATAAATTATACGCAAAATGCAACAACATTTATTCATTATACACGTACATTTATCATATTCCTTACCATGTCTCTATTACCACAAGTCATTACATCATAATGTAAATACCATCTTTGGTATCTTATACCTTATATTAGAATATTCTTAGTAACTTTTACTTCTATAACATGCAATTCCAGTTTGAAGTTATACTTCAATAACTTTCGCAGATCTTCGAGACACTTCTATGAGCTACCTTTCCAATGCTATTTGTCATTACATTAATGACGGTAATTACTAAATGATTTCCATACCTATAGACATTGATCTTAAGGTAGGACTTGACAACGATTGTCCTTCCCTTTACCATTATCAATGTCTAAGCTTATATCTGAAAGCCTCTTTGCTAATGAACTCATAGAACATTAGTTTATGAATCTTCTTGATACAAGACTCGAGTATCTTATGTCACTAAGTGAGAAATTTGCTTAATTTACGTGCCCAATTCATATTAAACTGACTGTAACTTAAGATATAACTGAAACAATTTCAGTCATCAACCTTTGATAATAAGGATATCCAATTACTCAAAAATTATCAATATAATTATGTCATAATAATGACGAATGAAGTAACTGGATCATCTCACATATTTTTCTCACTAAGCGGGAACAATTCCATTATTTTAGACAATCGACATATATGGTACGAATTGTCATTTTTATGACTTTCGCTATATAGTCTAAACTACACATTAGCATTGAATATGGTTTGCTAGAAATTCTCTTTTGAAGATAAACCTCACTTTGCATAATTGAGAACAATTCTCAGAGAAACCAATCTATGAATTTGAACGATTCAAACTCATTTGAAAAACATGACAATAATGACATGTTACAACTATCAACATATGCAAAACTAAATCAATATATTAATAAATTGTGATGATCTTAACCGATTTAAGACACACTATTTGCACGACATTCTTAAACAATTTTAAGATAAATTACTACACACATAACCCTCATATGTGCATAGTATTCTAGGATCCTTAATCATATATAACGTGAGTGAGCTTTGGCTCATCGCCCAAATTACATATATCAAGGTAGTCATCAAATGTCAATCGCATCAAATACGACTCCTAGTCGTTATGTAACATCTTATGTGACTTGACTATTTGCCCCAAAGTCCAAAATTGTTTTGATAATTTTGTTAAGTGTACCAAATCTCACGTGTGGATAACTGTTACCCACCTGCTCAGTTTACATAGAAGGAGTACTCTACTTTGGCAGACAATACTTCCAACGATATAAGTTTTTACAGTCGTTAATTTGGAAGGATTACTTAATATTTTAATTGAGGGAAGGTGGAGTCAAACATGACAAAGGTCCTAAGCATGACGCTAGTTCTCTTAAGGAAAATGGTATAAGGGAACCTAGCCGTTCTAATTTACACACAAAGCTTTAATTAATCATTAAACATCACATTATACAAATGTAATGTACAAACAATTGTAAATTAAACAAGTCATGTTAAGAACTCCAAAAACGATTCATAATCGTCAACAATTCAAAATTGTAGTTTTTGAACATCTTATGCAAAAACGTAATAACATAGGTATCATGATCATATCATACTATGTAAAAAACTAATAAAAATTCAAAATTAAATCAATACAACCATTGTAACAATGAATCAATCAATCAAATTGATTAAATCACAAAACCAATTATGAAAAAACAAAAAATCATAATTTAAAATTAAAAAGCACCTGAAAGTCTAACAAGACGTCAGTATTTGGCTAAAAAACGTCGACCCTGTTATGCAGTCTTGTTTAGAACGTCGTTTACACTCGAAAAACTTTGTTTTTAAGCCAAAATCCAACAATCAAAACTGATGAACAGTAACTTACCGAAACGCGCGTGAATAGTAACCGTGATTAGTAACGCGTGAACAATAATTTTGCTTTAATCAAATTAGAGCATTACACACGTGATTAAACAATTTAATCACCTAATCAAATTAGGGTTTGTTACATATCTAATCTAATTAGATCCAATTAAATTGAGATTTTAAGACAATCTTAAAATTGGGTTTCCAACAATAAATTAATGGTTTCTTAAATCAATTAAATTAGGGTTCCTTCTAATCAAATTAAAGGAATTCATCATAATATCAAATATTACGATACAATACAACATCTAACATGATACAACCCTAAATTTAATATTTAACAACATACAACAATTGTATACAGTTGAACTAATTCAATTCAAAACTCCAATCTGGAAACTCGAGAATAAACACAATGATACAACAATTATATCAAAAGGTGCAACCTTTTAATCTAATTACTTAACAATACATGTTCGCTCTGATACCACTGAAGGGTTCTGTAACGATTTTCAACAGATTTGAATTACAGAATTCCCAAGATCTCATGCATGTTAAGTATTAAGATTAAAGAAAAGGGTAATTAGCAAACTTACTTGGATGCGGAAGAATTCCAATAATATGCTAATAAAAAGAAGTATAATAAAACCCAAATCGCAGCTTCTTGAATAATAATATAATCTGTGAGACCGTCTCACAACAACGCCCCAAGTGTTGTGCCTCTACCGGTATCCACACAATATGAGTGTGTATGATAGTACAAACTTTATGGGCAATTTCCTTCCCTCTTACTTCCCTTGAGATTTTGCTCTCTAGAAAAACTCATAATAAACACCTCCATCTATATCTCTTTATATAGGGAGTTCAAGGGAATCCTAGACCATCTAGGATTAGGAAAGTATAATAAGAATAATAAATATTATTCTTATTCCTTTAATAATTAATCAATATTAATTATAATATTGTCCAAAACTCATCTAGTGTGTGACCCTGTAGGACTGACTAATACTACCCGAGTCCCAACTCATTTAGGACTCAGACTACAAGCGGCTCCTAGCAGAACATTGTAGCCACATAGAATTAATCAGTTATACAATATTACGGACATATGGGCATACTAACTCCTTCACCTCAAGCATCCCAAATGTCATCAAATATATGAAAGTCTACATACTCACCACATGACCGGAAATATCAAGTGGATCACCGTAGATATTTTTAAAAAGGATTTAACACAAGAGAAAACTCCAACTTAACACTAGGTTGAGTATAGAATAATAATAGACAACAATAGTAAGTAAGTGTGACAATGCCCAATCATCATATTCATGCATACCACAATCAATCGATTCCATCCTCTGCATACGACGATGCCCCAAGGAGCCCGATAACCTGTAATAACGGTCCCCAAATTACAAGTCCAATGTCAAGACCTCACACATATCATGCTCATCAATCAATTATCATCATACATCTTACAATCATCATGGAGCATTGTCACAATAACAAGATAATTTCAAAACCACATACATAACCAAGGCTGGGTATACAAATTCTCTACCTCAAAGACAAATCTTATGGTCAAGAAGTGCTCCTCTATAGATTCAACCACTAAACAAGCATAACAACACATAATCAAGTCATATTACTTAATCAATTGTTCAATTACTCATTAATTTCCCAAAGCCTCAAAATTTCAGGTCAAAACTTCAAGAACATAAAGAGAATACCCCAAATTCTAGGTTAAATTATCATAAGATTGATTAGAATAAAATTAGATGTTAAGATTTTCAAAATAAGAAGAGATTAGGCTTAACTTACCAACAAGAGTGATTAAAGATGAGAAATCCTCATCTTCTATCCTTATCTTCCCTTCAATCAGGTAAATTTTACAAGAGTTTATAAAGTTTTTTGGATCATTGGTTGGTTCACCCTCTTAGAGAACTTTATCATAATATAACCACACCCATGAAATATCGCCTTTCTTTCCACCCGTACTAGTTTTAAACCCGTGCAGAATTTCACGGGGTTGATTTAAAAATGTGACGAAAGGCATTATGTTGAAATAAAACTATAAAAGTGTACATAACTATAATTTAAAATATGAAATAATTATTATGAAATCATGTAAAATAAGGGTAAAATGTACAGTTTCAACTACAAACATATACTCGTACAAAGTATATTCAAGACACTTAAGCTAATGCAAAACTTACAGCGTCTTGGATAAGCTCTTTCACTAAAACTACTCATTCAAATTTGATATCTTTTTATTCGAGATAGTTGGGACGTAGCCTCATAGAACTCGTGGAGTTCATAATCATCGAAATGAAAATAGTTGCATAACTCACAACCAAAATACTATTATGCCCTCTAGTATTATTTCAAATATATATAAAATAAATTTGACAATGATAAAGTACCAACTAAAAATGGATATACTAAAAGAATATAGTAATATATCTATACTTATTTAAAATAATACATTCCGACAATGATTCTCTAGCTAGTTTTAAGGCCACTGGTTCGTATAACTTATAATAATCTCCCATATTGCAAATCATAATAAATTCATAATTAATAAAAACCAAAGAATATCAAAGTTATTTCGAATTTATATGTTATTTGACATTGATCAAAAAAAGTTAAAATAAACAAATAAATATTTCTACCTTACAAATAGAAAGAAATAAAGATATATTATTAATTGTCATTTATAACTTATATAAACGGGAATACAAATACACAAATAATATCGTCTTACTCTTATAATTAAGGCTCAAAAATTGATATAGTGTTTAAAAAAACTTTGATTATCAATCTACAATCACCGTCTTAGATCCAAATCTCCATTGCATACATTTACCATATTCTCAACCCTTTCTAATCTCCAACCCTAAATAATTACGCGCCTCCTTCACTCTCCCTTGCTCTCTATTTTCTTGCTCTATCATAAAATTTATTTTCTGTACAAAAATCAATCATTTATGTGATCTTTTAAAAACCTATATTATGAGGCTTCTTTACTCATATCTTATCTCACATTCTCTAAAAACACTTTCATCTTTATATTGAATCATTTTGCTTGACAATTAAACACGAAAAGTGTCATTCTTAACTATTTTGAAGAAATGAAAAGTGGATACAGTAACTTGTGTGTATATAATATTAAAGGTTATAACTCTCTTATTTCGGGTGAATTTTGAGTTTTTTTGTCAGTATATATGTATTATTAATATGCTTTTTTAGTCAAAATTCTTTACTCATTAAATAAACCAGTCACTTTTTTTTTTCATTATGTATTAAATGACTTGGTCATTCTTATTTCTTTTGAGAAAATTAAAGTTTGATTTTCTTTTGAAGAAATGCTTTTTTAATGAAATAAATCCGTTTATTTTTATGTATTGTCAATCTGATGAAAATGATTCTAGTTCCACTTTTTTTTTACCGATTTTTATTTAATTTATGTGTTTTACATTTTAACAAATAAATTATTGTTTTTAAAGTGACTTTAAATTATAAGTAGCAATTTATATTTAATTACCATTATTACTGTAAGATGTATAGAAATGAGAGAAGATGAGAGAGAGTAATTAAATAAGAAGAGGGAGATGTGGGGCCCATTTTTTTTACCCTTGTTTCTAGCAACCAATAGGAGGTCTTTAATTGTTTCCGCTTTAATATATAGTAGATTTTCAGAAACCCGAACCAACAAAGGTTTGAGATCCCTGAGTATTTGGAAGAGCACCAACTAGTTAACCTAATGAGAAAAAATTAATTAGTAATATAACCCAATTATTAATAAACGAAAAATAACTACACCATACAGAAATAAAAATTAGAGAATTAGGATTTAGGAGAGAAAATATAATTACTTTGATTATACTTTTAGTTAATAATATAATCAAAGTAATTAATAATAACATAAAATGATAAAAATAATTACTAATTAGTAGTATAAAGTAATTATTTGATTATATTTTTAACTAATAATATAATCAAAGTAACTAATAATAACATAATATGATAATAGAGTTAGAGAGAATTAGAAAGAATTCAAGGTGAGATTAAGAGAATGAATTAGATGTTAGTAAGATTGAGAGAAAGTAAGAAAAAAACTTAGAACTTTAGATTATAATTTGTAACTTTACTTCCCAACTTGAAACAACTTGATTAATGATTATCAATTTGAATTGAGATTAATTAGGAGAGTAATATGATTCAGATTAGAGAATATAATAAAGAGAATTGTATGAGAAATTTGATTAAAGGAACTGGGTAATTGCAGAAATCTTTTGGGGGAAAATTACATATAAAATTGAATCCTTTAAAAAAAGAAAGAAAAGCATCAAAAGTTCAAAGCTGTCCACCCACATAGAACGACGCTGGGCATGCCATAACGAGCCAGAAAACGCACAAATATGGACACAAGCCAAGGGCCGGGCCGGGCTAAGTATTACTTACTCAAGCCCGACCTAGAATTTGGGACGGGTTGTGCGGGGTAAAGGTGGCAATTGGGTCGAGTTTGGGTCATGTCAAGTTTGGTCGGGCAGATCGGGTTCGGGTCAGATTGAGTCAAACTACCCTTTCGGGTTGAGTCAGGTTGGGTTCAGGTCGCTATCGGGTCAAATGTTGTATCGAATTGGGGGTCGGGTCATTATCGGGTCCGATCACTTTATCGCATTATTTCAAATTTGACTATTAAATTTAGTTTCTTTTACCGTTATTTGGTTCACAAATTCTTATTGAAAACAACACATAACCGTTTTCAATGAAGACGTGTCTGGTCTCTTCTCACAAGGAGGCAAGTGGGGATCCATTTAGTTTCCCAATTGCATTGCCTCCTTGTGAGTTGAGAGGGGACCTGACCTGTTTTCA
Source organism: Heliosperma pusillum (assembly GCA_022085475.1). Lineage (NCBI taxonomy): Eukaryota > Viridiplantae > Streptophyta > Magnoliopsida > Caryophyllales > Caryophyllaceae > Heliosperma > Heliosperma pusillum. The sequence goes on from JAIUZE010001613.1 coordinate 55,436, forward strand.
CTAAAGACGGGGCAGGGGACCCGACCCGTTTTCATAAAAGACGGATATGCCCCGTTTTTAAAGAGACCAACTGTCTTGATTACCTCACTATTAAGTCAAATGTATCAAATCTAAACAGTAAATTACTTTCATTTTGATCAATATTAAGCTTAATAGTTGTCAGGTTATCAATTTAATCGGGTCAATATCAGGTTGAGTGAAAATCAAGTCGGGTCTGGTTCGGGTTCAGGTCACTGATTATCGGCTCGTGACGGGTTAATGGTCGCCATCGGGTCGAGTCGAGCCAGTTTCGGTACGCAAAATTCTCGGCTTCTGTCGAGCCAGGTTTGCTCGGGTCAGACTTGCCAGCTATTGTGCAGGCTATGCTACCGTCTAGCGGGCCATTGAAAGGGAGGACCGGTTGGCCGGGCCGGGCCAGTACGGCTGGGCCAACCCGCACCGTTGGCCAGCTCTACTAGTAGTCCGGGGAGATGAAACAAAAATGAGTCTAACAATAATAAGTTACTCATACGGAAGACCCCATCACTACTCCTTGTCTAACGACATGCTTCATCGAAAATAATTAGAGAAATTCAACCAAAAACCCTACAAATTTCAACTTAATTATCCAACGACCAACCTTATTATTTTTCAAATTTTGGTATTCCCTTCATTATTATTAATATCTTATCTTCCTTTTTTACGGTTCATTCTAAGTTGAATTTTGTACATTATGGTAATAATTATGAATTTATGATGTTAATGTTAGCATGATTTGACATTGTTGTTCAGGTTATTGATTGATTAGTAGATAATGGCTTCGCAAAACCCTGTTGATGTTGACGATGGCAATCTTGAGATTGGGATGGGTATGTTGTTGTAGTTTTTGTTATTATTGTTCACTTCATTGATTTGTATAATTTGATAATTTGATTGGTATATGTAATTCTATCGCATCCAATTGAGCTTTCGTCGTCGTTTACGTGAAATTACTACTGTAATTGATTAGTGGTAGACAATGGATCATTATGGTAGTCATTGTGTTTTGATCTTTTTGTTGTGTGATCCATTCATCATTATTGTGATTCAATCATTTGGTCATCAACTGCATTGTATGATAGGTGTCGCACTTTAGTGGTTAAAACGGAGGTAATGTGGATGATAGGTCCCAAGTTCGGATCTCTCTCCCGTTTGCATTGTACTGCTCTTGTGGCTCATTTGAACCGGAAAGGTTTATTTAACGACAGTTTTCTGTGTTGCAAATTCTATTTGATGGTTGTCATGAGAAAGCAATGAGATTGACTTTTGAAACTTGAAGTTATGATCGATTAAGGGGGTTCGTCGAGAAGTGGATATATTGTTGTGTTGACCTTTGGAGATGTGATTGTATTATGTTTGTATGCCGATTGTCGATTTGTCATTGTATATAGTCAAACTTAAAAGGGTTTGTAGGTTGGCCTTTTGTGCATCTAACCATGGCTAAACTAGGAATGCACTAGGTACATTTTTTTTTTGTAACTCTTTTACAAGGAGTTTCGAGTCATTTTTGTTCAGTTGTGGAGGAACTTGGTAAATTTTGTCAGGCAGGGGGATCTTTAGATCATTAGGATATTGCTTCAAAGCATTTCTTTTGATGTGTAAATAAGTTTGGGTATAGCCTTACGGTTTATTTGCAGATTGCTAGACTTGTTCTATAAATGCTTATTGTAGTTTTTAATTGTGCAGAGTACAGAACAGTTTCAGGTGTCGCTGGGCCACTGGTCATCCTTGACAAAGTTAAGGTAGGGCTTGAGTCTTCACTTCCTCTTTATCTTTTCCCGAAAATATTTTGTTCTCTTAGTAATGTGGATGTTTCTCTTGTTAGATTTGACACTTTTCAAGCACTATTTCTCTTGTCTAGGGACCTAAATACCAAGAAATCGTCAATATTCGTTTGGGAGACGGAACAACTCGTAGAGGTCAAGTCTTAGAAGTTGATGGTGAGAAGGCTGTGGTTCAGGTAATTATGTTTGAAAGATAGTATGGTATGTTTGTCTGTGTAGCTGTTTAATGATATAAACCGATTATTAACTATTTGGAGATACTGTCCATTGAATACACCCAAATTGTGCAAAGTCTTTGACTTCATCTCTGTATATCAGAGGGCGTGGGTCAGAGCAGCTCCTAATTAATGGATACATATACATTCTGGTATGCCAATCAATAGGTACGCTAAATTATATGCGGCAAAGCACATGAAAGGATGCTGTATTTCAAAACTTTGTTTCATTTATCTTCACTTGTTGTATGTTGTTCAAAAATTTGTTATTTGTTCAAGGATTTCCTTTCTGCTTTAAGCTGGTGATGTCTGAAAGTTTCAAATCAGCTTTTAATTAGCTCTTCTGACAACATATTTCTGCAAATGCTAATCTCCCTGCTATTTCGTATTTTTTCATGATGTATTTGATTGACAAGTAAATGCAGCTTTATTATATTTAATGTCCAATGTTGAACTTAACACCCAGTTTCAAATCAGCTTTTAATTAGCTCTTCTATAGTGGCTTTGATCTTAATTTTAGGTTAAGCGCATGTCAATGACTCTAGCTTGGCCTGTCCTATTGTCATTATTCCTTGTGCTAATTTAGAACGTTCCAGTAGTTGTTTGAAAATTTTATTATCATAGAAAATAATTTTATAAACCATTTTTTTAACTTCCGTTGCTGACAGGTGTTTGAAGGAACTTCTGGAATTGATAACAAATACACCACTGTGCAGTTCACGGGGGAGGTAAGATAGCTTTCATATTTCCAGGTGCTGAAGCAAGTAGCTTTTTTTTTTTCCCGTTTTGGACGGTATGACTCTATTAGTATAATTGAGACCTCAGTTTAGCTATATTGATTTTCTAACTCTTTCTAGTGATATGTTGATTTTTGAGTTGTCAAAAATTGCTGGTAGTTGCAGTTGCTCAGTGTATATCCGAGGTCTTTCGCCAACATTCTAAATACCCAAGTATATATACTTCTCTTGATAAGGAGAAGTTAAGGAATTAATTTCTTTGGATGCCTTGAGACCATCCTTCGAACCTTTTTAATGGCCGTGTCATCATAGTCACTGTTAGCTTGTTGACATTTATATGGTCGTTGATTTGTTTTTGCTGTTTTGCTTCTGTGACTCTGTTATCGCTTGCATTCATATGTTAGTGATCAATTAAGTGCCCAGTATGTGTAGGTTACTTGATTTTCGTATATTGACATCTTTTTTCTTTCCAGGTTTTGAAAACTCCTGTCTCTTTGGATATGCTTGGGCGCATATTTAATGGATCTGGAAAGCCTATTGACAATGGTCCTCCTATTCTTCCTGAGGCGTACTTGGATATATCTGGTATGTGGCTTTAATCCTCTCAAAGTTTTACCTGCATTATGCTATAAGGTTATCTGCTGAGAATCTCTGGTATCTTATTTTGAAACCCGATTTCAGGAAGTTCGATCAACCCCAGTGAGAGAACCTATCCAGAAGAAATGATTCAGACGGGAATTTCCACAATTGATGTTATGAATTCTATTGCTAGAGGGCAAAAAATTCCTCTTTTTTCTGCCGCCGGTCTTCCACACAATGAGATTGCTGCACAAATCTGTCGTCAAGCTGGTTTGGTGAAGCGTTTGGAGAAGTCCGACAATCATTTGGAGGTATGATTCATCTGCAAATGGTCCTCTTGTCTTTTGTAATGATAAACTTAGTATTTTGAGTAGTGAAGCTACAGGTACTGTATATTCCAATTTGCTTTATCTTCGGGTTTATTATATGGTTTTTTTAGTTGGTGGAAGTGTTTGTAAGCATGAGTGAAGGTGTTTAAGCACCCCTCCCTACATCCCTCCGCCTTTTATTTTCTTTATTTTGCTGTGGAAATTGTATTTGAAGATTTTTCTGGTAATTTTTAGGCTGGTGGTGAAGAGGACAACTTTGCCATTGTTTTTGCAGCTATGGGTGTTAACATGGAAACGGCACAGTTCTTCAAACGTGATTTTGAGGAGAATGGATCCATGGAGAGAGTCACACTCTTTCTGAACTTGGTATACATCATTCTTACTTTATTGCTGTTATGCTCTCCTATCCTCTTTTTGCTCCCGAATCTTATTGTCTGATAACCTTTGAAATCTGCTTGTTGCAGGCCAATGATCCTACAATTGAGCGTATCATTACACCCCGTATTGCCTTGACTACAGCTGAATACTTGGCTTATGAATGTGGGAAGCATGTTCTTGTCATCCTGACAGACATGAGCTCTTATGCTGATGCACTCCGTGAGGTAACATGTGACAACCAACTTCTATCTGATAAAACCAAATAATTGAGATGCTGAAAGTTCAATGCTTTTTTAATGTTACTTTATAATGCCGACTCTTGGAAGCCTTAGGGGTACATCTTCTGCTTGCAACATTTGGCAAATATTTGATTGTGAGAGGAATACCAATGCAGTTGTAGATTAGAGATCTGTAAATTTCCATCTGCATCCTTTAATAGAGATGTGATGAAACATGATGATCTTGTATACATTACCTTCTCTTCCCCTTACCTATCCCGCATCTTGTTCCTCACATTCCACACAGACCTTACTCTTATACCTGCGAAGCCGCACCTCCTCTCTTATCTACCAGCCGGGCTACGGTCCATTATCGTTCCTCCCCCGTTTTCTCGACCTCCCCAACCTTCTTCAGCCCTTTCCTTGTCCTTTTTCGAATCGACCTTCCTTTAAATGGAAAGCAAAAATTATTTGCAACGATTCAAAGTAATTGGCAAAACCTTTGTCACTCTTGTCTTCTCCCATTAAGGGAATGCCCAAATGTGCGGTGGTAGAGCTCCTGGTGATGGGATATCGAGTTGCTATGGACTTATGGTAGCTGGTCTGGTGGTTGCTCTTATGGGGTTTAGTTTATGTGAATCAAGTTTTGTTTTTTCAGTTGGTCTATTTGAAGTGTACATAAATGGAAGTGGAAGCAAAAAAAGGGACTGAGGGAGGTGGGGAATATATGGTTGCATAGTTTGTCGATCTCCTTGATAATTCGACATACTAAGGTTTCTTGTATTATAAGAAGTATATGATTTTGGGAGGCAGGGAATAATGGTCCTTTGCTTATTATATATGCGGTGACGTGTAATTGATTTTGGGAAACCTTTCCCAATGTGGGATTTAGTCTTCAGTTTCTGAATTTGTATCATAGCTACAGTGTACTACTAGTGTATGAGTTTGTTATGACAATTTGCATCTTACTTTCTTACTTTAGGTATCAGCTGCCCGAGAAGAAGTGCCTGGAAGGCGTGGTTATCCAGGTTACATGTACACTGATCTTGCCACAATATATGAACGTGCTGGACGAATTGAAGGCCGAAAAGGCTCGATCACCCAAATACCCATCTTGACTATGCCTAATGACGGTAATAATCCTTTTTTTTCTCCTTAAATCCCTCCAATTATAGTCTGAGGTATATATGATTTATGTTCTTGCTAATGCATGATGGGTTTTGCATTTTAGATATTACGCACCCAACACCTGATCTTACGGGCTATATTACTGAGGGACAAATCTATATTGACAGACAGTTGCACAATCGTCAGGTACGTTTCTTATAATTGAAAATTTAATCTTCTTTGCCGAGTGTACTTGTTTGTTTTCAATAGCTAGTCTTCTCTATCTGCTGCCAATTTATCGTTATCTCGTTATGTAAAACGAGCTTAACTGTGTCATTGTTCATGAGCAGATATACCCTCCAATCAATGTTCTTCCTTCACTTTCCCGTCTCATGAAGGTAAAAAATATCCGAAGCTTTCCTCATCTGAATTAGTTTCAACATTTGAAGGCTCTTATTTGTCACTCAACTTTTCATTCTCATAATTGCAGAGTGCTATTGGTGAGGGTATGACCCGAAGGGATCATTCTGACGTGTCCAATCAGCTTTATGCAAATTATGCTATTGGAAAGGATGTTCAGGCTATGAAAGCTGTGGTCGGAGAAGAAGCACTTTCCTCAGAAGATCTGGTAGAAATTTTCCCTTTTATTTCCAGTCTTTGATAAACCGTCTCATTTTCATATGTCGTGCAACCAATCTAATCCAACTAATATCCCCACACGGCCACACGTATACTGATATACTAGAAATTGCAACCATGAAACAATTACCCATAATATGGGCCAGTGCATGATATGTTTCAATAACTTCATCTGATGATGATTTTTTAAATCGATTTTTCGACATCCTGACATTTTCTAGATTTAACTGGTTCATTTTTGTCTTTGGTACGCTCAGCTATACCTGGAGTTTTTGGAGAAATTTGAAAGGAAGTTTGTGACTCAGGGAGCATATGACACTCGCACAATTTTCCAATCGCTCGACCTGGCATGGACACTCCTGAGAATATTCCCCCGTGAGTTGCTCCACCGTATTCCAGCAAAGACTCTCGACCAATATTACAGCCGAGATGCATCAAACTAATGATCATGAAAGGGCATCATCAGAACACTGTCCGGATTCTAATTGTCTTTATTTATTTTGTTACCGTTTCAATATCAGCTGGTGTTAATAAAGGTTCCCAGTGCTTTCGGGTTCTCAAAAAATGAGGATATGTGGCAAGTTCATTTTGTACATCAAAGAAATTCTTTTTGCAGGATCGTATAGATTTCTTGAAGGCGGAAAACATTTGTATTTTACATGGGTTTTGATATTTATTTTCATTTTCATGTACTCGAAACATAGAGACAGGAATTTAATAGTGTGATTCTTTGGCACTTTTTCTCAACATTTTCTGGAGAATGTAATATGATATTTACATTTTTATTTCTTGATTATCATGCATAATAAAATCATTTCTTTGTACCTTATATCGTGTTCATGAGAATATGAGTCGTTCAAGTGTTTGAGACTGATCTATTAGCGGGAAGAGTCGTTTAAATACTGTGTTTTTGTCTGTCTTCCGACTTCCATTTCACAAATGGATGATTGATTCGTCTGGAAAAAAAGTCGGTTAGATTTAGAGAGGAGTAATATATTATGATTTTGTAATGGCTTTTATAATTCCTTGGTTCTTTAAAGTGAGGGCACCTACTCATTCAACGGAAAATGACACTCCTAATAGTCTATCGTCGGGGTTCTTTTTATTACACACCTTATGTTCTTCATGTTTAGTAGTTTAGGCTCTAGAATTGTTTACTCTGATACCACTTTGCAACACCCCCTTTTATCCAGGTTCTTTAAATAGAAATGCCCTGATAAATAAGAAAGTTTCCATCTCGGTAAACCAAGGTAGTGAACATAATAATTACAATTAAAGAATAACAATTTAAAACTTTATTAAATACAGTAGCTTGTTAGACAACTTACAACTTTACCAATTTACAATATTCTTTAACTAATACAACGAAAGTCTATAAATAAATAAAATAGAGTAATCTACGAATGACAATCAAGTGATTGACTACTATAGACCCATCCTCGTCACGGCGTATCCCACTCAAATTCAAGCAACCAACATCCTTGTCAACTAAATTGCCTAAAAGACTCGCTGCTCATTATTTGTGGAAAATATCAAATTGATCACCACATGTAATTTATAAAAAGTTATACACAATAACGCACACAAGTCAACCTTACAGTCAATACAAACATGATATCAACGACAATACATTAGCAATAACAACACTCGTAGTACAAAAATATATCAATGGCTTGTAAATTTACCCGGTTTCACATCTCACACGTGCCAACCTACAATCGTAGCCATGGATCAATACCGCAACATCGACCCTCTTAGATCATAGCACACTCCCTCGACACTATGCTATAACAACGTCGTGGTACACTCCCTCGACAAAAGATCATAATAATAACACTGCCGTGGTACACTCCCTCGACATTGTACCATAAAAACATCATCATCGATAGTACACTCCCTCGACATCGTGCTGATCGACACACCCATATACTCGTTCGTTAATCGCTACAATAATAGCATTCATATAAACCTCTCAATCATCATTCACAATATCATGAACACTACATACAATCTATCTTAAGACAACAGTAATAATTGCACAAGTGAGTACAATATACCTATCTTTTAGCAATCTTCTACATACGCACAAGCACACACACTGAAATTGAACCCCAAGGAGCTAATTCTCTAACCTTTTCTCCAATCCATTTAGTCTCTTAGAAACACATTACATGAATTCTCCTCTTTTCATACCCTCCACCACTTCCGCTAATCTGCCAGTTAGCAAACCAATGTTCCACGTTCCAAATCGCTTCTTGTAACCTTTAGCACTAGTATGAGTCAAACTCTTAGTCATCACCCGTCGAGAATGCGATTGCACATTTGACACCACCGATGCTTGTCAAGGTGGCGACAACCTAGCAACCCTGACATACCACAATACCCGGGCTTAAAATTGCAGCGAGCCCTAACCCATTTGACACAACCCCAGGCTTAGAGGTGGCGCGCCGCTTCCGGGCAACGACCTAGCAGTCCTTACATATTTAACACTACGCTCGGGCCTAGGAAGTGTAACACGTCGCTTATGAGGAAACTTCCCAACGAAATTCAAATTTTGATTTATGTCCATAATATGACAGGAATTTTTACGCTAGCTTTCACAAACCTACCGCAACCCTCCTCCTTCATCCGAGCTTGGGACCGACAATGATTATCACAAGACACTCACAGTCGGTGTTATCATCTAACAATAACAATAAATATAACTTCAAAAAAAAATATAAAAAATAAATCATCATTAGTATTCTAAATCCATGTAAACTACAATATCAAGTTGTCACTTTTAATTGATCAAAATAACTATTTTGACAAAATACTGCGTATGCTTTCAACTAATCTAACTTCAGCAACACAGTAACATCCTTTTCACTGCATTTCACGCTTCACCGAACAAAAACTAGAGCTTTATAGCTTTAATTAAGAATAAAAATTGTTATCCTACAAACTAATCAAACCTTATTAATTAAAACACTTTAAAAATCGATGAATTTCAGCATTACCATCTCCGATGATGATTAATCAGGTAGCGTCCTCTTCAGGATGCAGGACGGTCTATATATATGCTGGCTTTTTCTTTACCTGTGTTCTTCATCTATCGCTATATAATTCACACCAATGCATATTTATAAACTCCACCCCACACTCGTACGGGTCTTTCCGACTTTTCGCCTAAAGACAGGTCCTCTTAGATCATCAACTTGAACTCTTGGAATACCAGAGCTTCTTCTGGCAAATTAGTATCTTTTCATTCTCTGTACGGTACTCTGTTTCTTCCTTGTGACAACTCCATTTCATTGCCTTGCCGATGGTATTTATGGCCTCCAAGAAATAGCTTGCTTCTCGGATGATTACATACCCGTTGGGTCGAAGAACTCGATCCATTTCCAGGAGCACATACTTCATGTCACACCTGTTCATATATCGTAATTCAATATTAGGAGAACTCCTTTACTCTACCTTACTCGGACTCATTTAGATGTATCTAACACGTGAGAGTGTCTAAGATGTCGGTCCTAGGCTATTTCTGTGAAAGGTCCAAATTTTTTTTGGCTTAAAATAAAGTGTCCAGTATCATATACGCAATAGCGAGGTAATATGAAACATAGATTTTACTTGTTTAGCATGAACATATACGTCACCTGCTTTTCTTTTCGTCAAGACTAATTTGAACATGAAAACAAAAAAGAGAGAGCAAGTATACCTTTGGCTTTCAGCAGTGAATAGGGAATCCATGTGAAGAAGATCATATGTTCTTGGATAGGTCGAAAATGGCTCGCACCTACATCACATAGGCTCGATAATAAGCACATTGACCTTTAGATGAAATGAACTGTACAACCTGATAATGGGAACTAGGAATGGAAACACAATTCATCAAATGGCTGTTTGTATAAACAGCTCCCAGCTAAGGAGACGTAAAGGGGTTCGGATGTACGCACACTTACCAACTTGATTACTAACACAGAAAGAGCAGACAATTCAGATGTGAACTGCATTGAGAATCGTATTGTTCTACTGCTACTTCACAATATAAGAAGCAGAGACAGTTAGAGAGCTAAATTTCTTTACTTGAGCAAAAAAACTAGTGAGTCATACACTCAATCCAAAAGGGAAAGGGAAAGGTGCGATGTGAGGGATTATGAGCAATTACCAATCGTGATACGCTCCAATGAGCCCACGGTCATAAACCACAGGCAACGTATTAGCACCATAAGACGACACAACGTTCATCACCCAAACAGGATCCTGAACCAAAGCCGCTGCGAAACCCCCGTATAATGTGTTCATATCCATTACATTCCGAATCTTATCACTTCCAATCGCCGGGAGCAATTTCTTGTAGTGTTTTGCCCTAACCTTCCACTTACCATCCTCATGCTTAAAGGTTCCAGCACTTCCCCCGGGAACCTCAGACATGCGGTCAGGGGCAGTAGTCAAACGCGCGGGCCACTTCGGTACTGATTTCAAGCTCAATTTCTTAAGCTTTGGGTTTGGCACCGTGACACATGACCTAAGGGGGGTGTACCAAGCGGCATCAGGCTCAACACTATCATCGCACTTTGGGGGGTAAGCATCAGGACTAGCAAGTTTCTTGTCATAGCATTCATTGTCCGATGCTTTCCTCCAAACAGCAATATCGTCCTTTTTGTCAAATAACTTGAAGCACATAGCAGTAAGCAGTTCTTGAAGTTTCTCATAGTCGGATCTTTGTTCCTCGATAGTGGTATTCCACCCTCGCCAATGGTGCTCATAGTTCACTGGAGGTCCAGAGAGAACCCAAAACCCTCCTGGCCGGAGTATACGGTGTATTTCCATAAGGTATAATCCACCTACGTAAAAGAAAAAATTATATTTGAGTGCCTTTTAAATGGACTGATGCAGTTCATACAAAGGATTCTTATTATATAGGGAGAGCATACCAAACTCAGTCCATGGAATAAGACATCTTGAGCAGTGAGCCATGTCAAATGAGTTAGAAGAGAATGGAAGTCTTTGGGTTGAAATGACTCCTAAGATTGCTGGAATACCACGTTCTAAGGCAAATTGAACTTGCGCCTCATGGTTATCCCTCGGGGCTAGAGAAACAGTAAGAATTCCCCGATCTAACAAATCCCCTCCCCAGCTTGCAACCTTCAAGAAAAATGGGATGATATTATTAGCTTTTAAAACCCATAAAATACACATCACGGAGGTTTTAGCTTGAAAATGGGTTGGTTGTTTTAAGAGAACATTTAAAGATCGCATAGCATGAGACTCACCCCACAACCAGTATCAATAGCAGTACGAATAGTTCCATCTTTCATCTGAGGAATGAGATCCACCATAAGATCTACATAGTGACTGACTCCTTTAGGAAACATCGTGCCTCCACCAGGGAAGAGAAATTTCTCTCCTTCTTTCCTAAGCCAGTTTTGATTAGACTTCTGTTTGTCAATCCAATCATATGGCACATTCCTGCAAGTATTTTGCAATAATAATCATAAACAATTAGAAACAATATTGATTTTCAATTGATACGAAATCACTCAATTGTAGCAATGATCATTTGTTACTGTATAAGCAATTTACCTGTACCAACACTCATTCTTGCTCTTTGGCCATCTGATCGGCAGTTTGTATCCATCTGGCGGAGGAACTAAGCAGTCTTTCCTTTCGTGGATTGGTGGACAGTGTCGCTCGAGGAAAGTTAGTCTTTGATAACCGTATATTTTCCATCTCTACAAAAAATAAATAAAACATAAAAATAATAGAATAATTGGGTATGTTCCGTTTCACAAAATACTAATAAAGAGCTCTGTGTAAGTTAACATCCTCCAACAAAATTTGCATGAGACTATACTACATTAAATCAAGCTGAGGTTTAAAGGCTGGGTGAACTTTAACTAGGAAAGCGTACTCCAAAACATCAAATCGCCATCCTACCGTCGGACCCTTTCAACATAAGTTTTATGTTAACATAGCACCAGACTAGCTAATTCAACATTTAAACAATTAGTTTTTCCTAAATACGATGTAACCTACTAAATTACAGAATTACTACCCGGCTACCTCAATCTTTTTTCATATATATCTGTCATTCAGTTTCATGATAACATCATCATAAGATCATCTCGTATGGGAATTAGTACATAAGCTTTTGCCAGTCTACTAAAGGGGTCAATAACGTATGATAAAGCAGTAATATACCCTTGGATCCGTGCATGGAGTATAGTCCTGATAATCAGCACCACAATCAGGGAAAGAGAAAGATTTGATCTGCAGAGATGCGGCTCCTGATCCAATCTTCATCAACGGCTTAGTAACAGCATCGGTAATATCTTTAGCCCCAAGTAGATTCTTATCAGGGCAGTACACACCACCGAAATAGAACGACAGCCCACATAATAGAACTACTATTAGTGACAGGGGGATGATCCTCAAGCCTTTGTCAGGATGGTGTGGCTTGTCGTCTTTACTATACTTCATCTTTCTAGGACTTGCTGTTTTCCCTGCATTAATGGAGTCCAAAACCAAACATCAAATACAGGATACACAACATGAATACTCTTAGAGCAAGTAATCCATTAAAAACAGCCTGAAACATCTTAAGACTTATAGCGAAGTTAATACACAAAAGCTTACATGATGCAGTCTTAAAATATGAGACCAACCTGTTAATCTTGAAATTACGAATTATACACAAGGATTTAGATTTGTTTCATATGTAAGATTGTTTCATATAAGACTCCCAGAAATATATATCCATTATCCACCACCAAGAACAAAGTCCGAGTATTTAAACAAATTTGAGGTCGCATAACACGAATTGTCGATGTCACAACTAACAAATTATCAGGAATCAGAGCAGAAGGAATGGATCAAAGTTGCTGCAAAAGGTATAGTTCAAGTATTCAAATAAAGTTGATCAAATCAACAAAAAAAGATAGAATCTTCTAAGCAAACTGGAATACAAACAACATAAAAACAAAAATGTGGTAATGAACAACACATGTAATAGCATCAATAAGACTAATAATAATGGAAGCAGATCTAATAATCAAAGCAGATATTTAACACTTAAATGGCTGAAACCCATCACAAACAATGAGAATTCCTAGTCACTAGACCTTTCCACTTTCCACTTTCCACTTTCCACATGATGGTAGGGTCTGAAGATATCATTGGCGGATCTACGTACATGTACCCCGGTCCCGAACTCAAGAAAACTAAATTGTTTTTTAATATTAAGCGCAACTTCATTCACAAATACTCGTGTAAAAAGGGTCTAGCATATTGTAAAACGGCTTCGTTTTGTAAAATTGTAACTACTTTTTTACTAATGTGGATCATGAAACTTGATGGCTGTATCCGGTTTCTCACATTATTGTGTAAAACCGTCTCACAATATTTGTGTAAAACCACCTTAAACCTTAAATAAAATTTCCTGGGTCCATAGCTCTATTCTCTAAGATAAATAGTCTAGCCCTCAGTCCCCACTAACTTAGAGAAACCGAGAAGAAGCGTATGACTTTATTATCAAAGTTAAGGATGAAACTATGAAAGCTACATTAATTCTCATGCACAGTCCTAATTTCAACTAATCAATGCATTCCTAAGGGTTCATAATCATAAAGAAAGGGTGGTCGTAACGGCGTACCGTTGTGTAATCTGTCACTCAAAATACATCATAGAAAAGTTAAAGTTGCTAAAACAAAAATGCTCTCGCGGCCTAGCGAGTGGCATAATACATTAAGAGGAATACTATCTACCTTCTCCTTTGGGTCTTCTGTCCAACCTTCATCTCTAATACACCATTAAAATATCATTTATTTTATCCACTTGTTTGACATTTGTGGAAGGAAAAAAACTACAGTATTATTATAAGCCGATACTAGAGGAGAAGGTTGGAACTTGGAAGGAGATGGATTGGTCGGTACTCGGTAACATTCCCTTATAACAAGGCAACCAACCCACATCAATACGTTATATTTTGTTCTTATTGCATACGGTCCTATCCGTTTTCAATGGATACAGGTCGGTTGTCTCTCACAAGTCCCAAATAGGCAAGTGGGCCTGACGAGGTCGGTAGCCATCATCGTAATTATATTTTTTTCTTAATTGAATCATAATTCACATAAAAAAAACACCTCGAAAAAACCAAAAAAAATAAAAGAACAATTTTTAAGAGCATGAAAATGCACAAATCATATCATATAATAACATACCCATTTTAATCCCAAAAAGTAGTTTCCTTCCTTGAAGTTATACAACAAAAAGATTCTAATTTTGCTGCAATCCCATAATTAAACAGAAAAAATTATGCACAAACAAGTTTCTTTGAAGACCAAATGACTTCCAAAAATCAAATTCTCATAGATTCTACCCATTAACAACATCTGCTTAATAATGCATTACAGAAAATATAGGGTAAAAAAGCATAAAAATTGAGAAAGATAAAATTGAAATAAATCAAAAATGGATAGAAAAGATTACCTTAATTTAGGTGTTTGGGCTAGTATAAAAAAGGGGGCCTATAATTTTGCTAAATATTTGGGTGGTTGAAATGTTATTTACCCTGAAATATCAGGAAAATAAAAGAATGTGAGGGAGTTAAAGTGAGAAAGAGTTGAGTAAAGAAGTGAGAAAAATAAGGAAGAAAGGATAAAGAATATGTATGTGAAGATGAAATCTTTGTTGTTGTTTAGATTAGTCTGTTTTTATATTTAAACTGAAGGAAGTGTAGTGAAGTAGAAGTATTAGAAGTTGAGGTGGGAAAAGCATTACAAAAATCCAAGTTGATTGCTTTCTTGCTCTGCTGTTTCTCTTGATTTAAGCATTTCTGTTCCAAAACTCATTTAATATTATTGGGGAGGACATGGCCTACTTCTTATTTTGTTTTCACATATTCACCCACCTTGGCACCTCCCCAATTCATAACCACAAATTCCCATTTAACACGGATCGACCCATCTTAAATTTCTCACAAAGGGCAAGTAGGGGTATAAGTGGAAGGTAAATGGAGCCCCCACTTGTTCCCCCTCTTGTTCTTTCGGAGAGGGTCTTGACCCGTCTTAAAGAAGACTTTTTTGAGAAATAACATGTTGGACAAGAAAAATAGACGAGGAATAAAGCGGAATATTATAATAGGGTTATGATAATGTCACTACTGTTTTTACTAATGCCACTCAAATATAAGCTAATTATATGGATATCATACTATTCATTCTCTCACAAATCGAGTGGCATTAGTAAAAATGGTAGTGACATTATCATTGCCCTTATAATAATTTCGGTGTAAGGAGTATCGTACTCCCGGAGGACAAAAGAATTACTCGTTGGATAATGGATATGGATGATAGGTTTAGAGCCGGGTTTGGGTCTTTCTTTTTAATACGGAGATATCGTCTTAAGAGTAGAACGAGTAAACTATTATCTCATATAAGTGTATATGACAAAAAAATTTTGTTTATTTTCTATGTATTCTGCTTTTGAATTATTCACCCCCACATGTGCATATTTGACCCGTTTTAAATGTGAAATTGTCTTGGTTTTGAACATTAAACATGTTTGTGTTTTTTCTTATACTTGGTGGAATAATAATTTAAGGATTTTTTTATAACTACTACCTACAATAATCATAGTTTTGAGGATTACATCCTACAAAAGAACTACTGTCAATATAATTGTTTTTTTTATATTAAAAACACTACCATATCTCATTCATGCCCAATATATCATTTGAAGAGACTATTTTGCCCTTCAATTAATCTCATCCCTTTGTTACCTATCTTACCTTTTGGAATTCACTTTAACCTAATTTCATTATCTAACTCACCTATTTAATCTAGGGACGTACTTTTTCACATACGGATTTTACTCTTTCAGATACGCCTTTTACAATTTTATCCTTGTCATTTCTTCCATCTCTCCCCAATCTTACCAATCCCCATCTCCCCTTCACTACCAACACCACCTCCCTTCTCCCGTTGCCGACTGGCGTTCATTGCTCCAGCCGACCTCGTTCCGGCCAACCCCTTTGTTCCGTCAGTGCTAGCAATACATGTAATCTTGTATAAATAAAAAACGAGGAGATGCAAAGATCTAAGGTGAAAAAGGTATTTGATTTAGCAACAAATTAAAGAAAACAAAGTCAGACTGCAAGTATACTTATTGCCTCACCATCAGAGCATCAAGGATCACATTGACAATAGCTCAATTACGTACCGCTGGGTTGATTTTCTCCAGTTTTTAAACTTGATATCGTAAAACCTAATTAATAAACAATTAAACATTAATTTCACTAATTAATCGATAAATCCTAATAATTTCTACAAAACATATTAATAATTGATAAACAACAAAATTACTGGAGTATTATAGCTTATTGTTTAAGTTTATAAAGTAATTAGATTCGATTTTAATGAAAAAAAAATTATGTAAGAGTTGATCTAATTAGGTTTAGAAAAAAGGGTATGATATGGAAAATTTATGAAAAAAATGTATATGAAAGAGTAAAATCCGTATGTGAAAAAGTAATTCCGTTAATCTAATCAAGATTTAAAAAAAAAAAGTACTTTAATTTAACCCCGTCCCTTTTTTCTACCATCTCTTGCTTTTAAATTCGTAAGAAAATCATTTGTTTCTCTAAGCTTTTCACTTTGCTCATGAAAATGTGATTTTTTACACTTAACGATCTACAACTATGACATCTCCAACATCTAATTAGTAACTAGATCCTTGTCATTCAATTTGGTCTTCATAAAACTACTTACAAAACCCACAACAACGTACACTTTCATTTCAAATCTCGTAATTTGAAGAAGATGAGGAGTCATTCGACATTGCTACACATTTACCAACAACAATGCCCAAAAATTAATTACACAAATCGTGGAATTACTTAGCCTAATTTTACACGGCAACAAACTAAAGAAAAATGGTTAATTGAAACAAAATAAGAAGTGTTTCTTGATAGGATGCTACCGAAATTAACGTTTCTTAAATTAGATTCAAGAAAAAAAAAAAGAGAAAATTGATAAGTTAACTGAGAATAATAAGAGAAGAAGTGGATTTATATATTTGATAGTGATTAATGGGATTAAGATAAGGGGTAAAACATGGGTAAATTTTATAACTTGAGATGGAAAATTAAAATAAATGGTTTAGATTGGGTTTTATTGGGCATGGAAACATCAGGTAGTTTTTTTTTTTTTTTTTTAAATCTAATCTTATTAATAGATGTTTTTAAGCGAAAAATCTTTGGTAGTAGTTCTCAAAACAGTGATTATTGTCGGTAGTAGTTATAAAAAACTCTAATATAAATTGAGAACATCTGAGCAACCTAAATCACATATGGTTTAAAATAGTAAACACGGTTATTAGAGCCAGACAATATATTAAATAGCTTGTTACTGCTTTGTAGTTGTCATTACACTGAACTTGTCTTGTTTTCTCTCTCGTCGTATCACATTCTCATTATGTTCAGCGCTATTTGAGAGTCTCCATCAATACCTCGATGTAGGTCCGGGATAATCTTTTGTTCTAAAGTCCCCGAGCTATTTTGAACTAGCCAATTAAGAATTCTCGGACGTATTAGCAGTGCATCAATGATGCGATCATTGATTCTCCCAAGAGGCTACAATTTTTTCAATGATGCAATAATTGAACGAGGAAATTGATTGGTTAAAGAAACACATAGTATATATACCTCACGATTATAGATGATGCGAGCATCATTTGCACACTTCTTACCCGCTAGTCAACCTCATTACGCGCCATTCTATGCTAGCAATAGTCGGCGTCATTTCTTCCCCATTTGCTATCTTTGGTTATTTGAATCGTTTTGTAAGAAAATGAGGTGTTAAAGGAGAATCGGCGGTTTACAAGCGGAACGGTTTGAAGGTGATATGAGGCACATGATTGCATGCCTCTCTTATCCAATAATCAAGGCAAGGGAGCGGTTTTTATAGTCGGGAATCGAAACCGACGTAAGACCAGCGAATACGGGAAGGAAAAATGGGAAGCTAGTCCCCTAGCCAGTCAGGCGGCCCAGGACCACCCCTACCGGCCACGTGTGCTCCCAATTCCCCTCCCCTCCTTGCAATGTCAGCCACGCCAAGGTGGCTCCGAGTCAGTCCACCGACCGCTTAGTAGCCGACCAGTACCCCACCACCCTTGATTTTCATGCGCAAAAAAAGAAACCACAAGAAGGCTCTAGGACAGTCTTGTCCCAAAAACCACCAAATTTCACCAAATATTATCTGGGGGTCGTCAGCCATTGGTGGTAGCCGGCGCCCATCTGGCCTGTAACACTCAATGCGTGAGGTGCCCCTGAATAGATCAATTGATAAAATTAATTAATTGACTAGTGCTTAAAGGGATTGAAAGTACTACTCATATCAACAAAGTGCACTTTGTTTTCTCGTTCCGTTCAATTAAGCATGCTTGGCTGGGAGTAGTCTAAGGATGGGTGACCTCCTGAGAAATTCCCGGGATGCGGATGCGGATGCGTGAGGACAAAATGCGATGTGGGCCATGTACACAGCCTGACGAGCTACTGTGAGTGACCGCTTCCGATCCAGAGTTTGGGTCGGTGTGTTACAAGTGGTGTCAAAGCAAACCTGGGACCGTCCGGTGAGCCTGTGGTCCGGAGTACCCGGGTCACCCACCTAACAAGGGAGGATTCTGGGAATGCTTGGTTGCGGTCAGATGCTGCCATGCGCATGCGCAACGAGGACGTTGCGTTTTTCAAGTGGGGGTGTGTAATATTTCTTGCGTGAGGTGCCCCTGAAGAGATCCAATAATAGGCTTAATTGACTAGTGCTTATAAATATTGAAAGTACTACTCATATCAACAAAGTGCACTTTCTTTTCTGGTTATCCATGCAAAAAAACTCCATAGTTAAGCATATTTGGCTTGGAGTAGTCTAAGGATAGGTGATATCATGGGAAGTTTTCGGGATGCGCATGAGTGAGGAAAACATGCGTTGTAAAGGGCATGTGTTGATTTGTGGGTCATGTAAACAACCTTGCGAGCTACCGTGAGTGACCGCTCCCGACCCAGGATCTAGGTCGGGGTGTTACACGGCCGACCCAGACCTTCGTGCTCGCAATTTTTTGTCTTCTTGTCTTATTGTTTGCCTTCCTTTATTTGTATGTTTAGTATAAATAGAACTTTTTGGTAATCTTAGACTACATTATGCCATCCTATCAGAGACTAGATTAGATATACATACTCCATAATTAGTAGCCTTTATCTTTCTTTAATCCTACTTTAATCGTAGTTCATAGTTAGTTTAGATTTAGATTGGGTTGTAAGAAAATTGAATCTCCTTCCTTCTTTATATCAATCATATTTCTCTTCCCTTTGTTCATTGTTGGGTATGATTTCATCCTCTTACTTTTATTTATGTTATTCCATTTCATTTATCTTAGTTTGGTTTGGTTTAATCATTATTAATTCTGAATCTTATCTTTCCTGATTGTTTACTCTAAATGTTGTTGGATAATCGATCTCTCACTACTTGACTAAGTTGATGTTGTTGGATTAAAATCTCTTCCTTTAGCATTAGTGTTTGTTAGGGATTTTTTTTTTCAAAGTAAGGTTATTGAGATAACTAATTCTCGCATTAGGGTTGGTTTGAAACTATTTCTCGCCAATGGGTCCACGTCATCACTTTTCTTTTCTTTTATATCAGAATTTAGCAAAATCGCTAACTGGGAAAGCGATTTATCATTTTTTCCTATTTCTACGAAACATAACCCACCTTCAAGACGAACTTAGATGTTCATGTGTAAATCGTTGTTTGGCATAGCGATTTATGTTAAATCGCCAATAGGTAAGGCGATTTTACCTATTTTCACTAAGCCCAAGAAACAAAAGGTCTGCTACATATTTCGTTCGAATTAAGGGGGTAAATCGCTTTGTGGCATCGCGATTTTGGTCCTTTATAAAAAAAAAACGCTGCTGTGGGAATTGGGGAAAAGGGTAAAATCACTTTCCCTAAAAGCGATTTACCTCAAAATCTAATTTTTTTTTCAGTAGCAGCGTTTGTGGGTAGCAGTCATGGAGGGCTTAAATCCCTGGCCAAATTCGCGATTTTGCTAAAAATTTCCGACCTATACTTACAAGAGCTTTTGTATGCTAGGAATTTTGTAAAAAGTCATAAATTGCTTTCCATGATAGCAATTTTGCTAAATTCTGGTAAAAAAAGAAAGAAAAGTGATGACGTGCACCCATTGGCGAGAAATAGTTTCAAACCAACCTTATTACGAGAATTAGTTGTCTCAATAACCTTACTTTGAAAAAAAAATTCTTTGTTAGGTTTATAAATAGTTATTTGATCTTGCTAATTAATGGTTTATATAACGCCCGTCTTTAGCTCGTCACAGATCATGTCGTAATAAAAACTAAAGACTAGCTTATTTGGATATTTGTGACTCATACAATGAACTTTGGGGAAATACTCGTACTTTACCGATGACTTTTATATACTTTTCAATTTTAATGATTACTCTTAACTCCATGAAAATTATACTAACTATCTACAAAAGTACAAGTGAGTAAATTGATGAAAATAGAAACCATAAAATAAGAGCATACTTTTTCTATTCAACTCCACTCTATCACTTTACTTTTTCACGTTTGTCAAGACGTGTTTTACGCGGTAAATATTGTTAGCTACGTATTTGTAAAAATTATACAAGTTAGATATTTTTAATGCACTCGTAAAGACGAATCAAACGAGAATACACATGAATATATATTCACTTATTTATTGAGAGAAAATTGTATTTAGATGCAAACTCTTGAATAATGTACAAAATAAAAAGTGATAGAGTAGAGTTGAAGGGATGAAATATGTTGGAGGAACGAGAGACTGGCCAATAAGAAAAGATGTCTAGTGAAATATGAAAATATGGAAATTTTTAGTAAAATATTACGGATCTCTTCTTGCTTTATTATGTAAACTAGATTTCATGCCCGTGCGATGCACGGGTCTACATTAATGTCATTTTCATAAATTTTCTATAACAATTAACTTATAAAGATAAAAATTTTAAGAATTAAGACTATAATAAATATAATTTTTAAGAAAATAATATTGATATATTGATTCAAATTCTATTTTAAACATATTTTACCAACTTTGTCAAGACTTATGTTATGTTTGATCTATATTATGTCCCGAAAAATATTAACATAACCCTCTCATTCACATCATTTAATAGGCTTACATATGTTTTTATTGATACATTCACAACAAAAAAAATGATCCAAATAACCTAAGAATTAAGCTCTCTAAGACAATACTTAAGAGACTCAAAAGATTTTGGTTTGATACATAAGTTCCTAATATGACTCATATTTGTAATCATGAGATCACTACGTTATGGTAATTGTCTGATATGGGACAATTCTACTATTTATAGATAGTATATTCATTACACATATATTATTTTTCAATGTGAGATAAATAACATGCTAAGAATTACATCAAGTATGATATCCTTTTTTTTTTTTTACCACGGATCTATTTATATTTTTTTCATAATTAATACAAAATTTTAAGAGCTCTATCTAAAACAATATTTGAGAGACTTAAATGATCTTAGGTTGATATCTAAGTTTCAAGGACGATTTCTATTTATAATCACATGATTAGCCCAGTTTATGATATTTTTCCAATGCGGGACAATTCTTTTATTTATATGTAATTTATTCACCACACCTACATTATTTTTCAATGTGGGACAAATAACATATTAAGTAATACACCATTAAGATGAAGATAATAATACAAACTTTTAAAAGCCCTGTAAGACAATACTTAAGATATTCAAAAGATTTTTAGTTGATATCTAAGTTCAAAGGATGACTCATTTTTATAATATTTTTTATGTGAAATGAAATGTAAAAATTTTTATAGAAAAATTATAAACACCACTTGAATATAATATAGGGAATGTATATTTAAATAATTAAAAGATTTTTCACTTTATTAATTTTAATGATGTAAGTTTAACTAATGTGGAGATAATAATACATGATGTGGGACAATTGTATTATTTAATATCATACTAACTTACTAAGTGACACACCATATTTTTTATAAAATAATTAATGTTTTATTGATATTATTTATAATATTTTCCTAAATTAATTTTTGATGAAGATTTTGATATACGTACGATTATATTCTTAAGGACTCTGATAGACAATACGCAAAAGACTCATATTTTTAATCATAAAATCACCTTACTTTGTGTAA
Organism: Heliosperma pusillum; assembly: GCA_022085475.1. NCBI lineage: Eukaryota > Viridiplantae > Streptophyta > Magnoliopsida > Caryophyllales > Caryophyllaceae > Heliosperma > Heliosperma pusillum. The sequence goes on from JAIUZE010001613.1 coordinate 77,690, forward strand.
TTTTTCGATATGAGACCATTCTACTATTTATAGGTATTATATTCACCATACCTAAATTATTTTTTCAGTGTGAGACAAATAACATACTAAGAATTACACCAAGTATGTGCAAATAATATTAGAATATATACTCTAATGGTAGCAGCAAAACCCATGTTATTATTGGTTTGATGAAATCGTAATATTACTTTGCTGCACCGACTTATTGTCGCATGATAAACTTATATGAGTTATTTGTTTAGAATGATCTTACCTGGTTTCATAATTTTGGTACATTTTGTTAATCATATTGATGTTTCATTCAAACTGGTCAATCATATTAGGGTTATTTAACGTTAATACTCCAAACTATGATGGTCCTTCTCAAATTACTCTAGACTATAATTTAACTACGATTATACCCAACTATTAGCCCTTTTATCCTGTATTAGAATTACGTTTTGGGTGACCTGAGGCAGCAGGTTATTTCTCTTGTGGGTCCCACTTTCCTCTTTCTTTTTACTTCATCCAGCTTCTTTTTCATTTACTGCTTGACCTGTGCAACATTCATGCTCTTCAATTTTGTTTTTGACTTGGCATCAGACAGTAGACACTAGTAAAGATTTGGACTATCGAACTCGGGTTATTTGAACCACTGTTTTCATCCCCTTGTTAAATTTAACAAGGTAAAATAAAGTAGATGGTTGGATTGCAGTGCAATTTGTTCTGTTGCCTTCTTCTTTGTTATGACCCAAGAAGCCTAACATAGCATGAAATAGTATGTTGAAAACATGGGTCTGAGTATGGTTTCCATTACAGCTCAACTTTAAATACCTCCATTCTTCCAGAAATGTAAAAACTCTACCGCAAAAGTTATTCATCTACTTCAATATTTTAATTTTCCTTCCTCTTCCTCCCCTTTTCACCCATGAATTTTAATCCAATCCCACAATTTTGGGTACTTAGCTCTAATTACCCATCTTTTACCTCTCAATTAGTTACACAATTTGGCATTACGGACAGCTGATGAATCCTCTGTAGCTCAAGCCTAATTCGTTCCACCCCTAAATGTTATTCTAAAGAAGCCTAATTCACAAAATACAACCATGCTGAAACTAATTGAGAGGTAAAAGATGGTCGGAATAAGGAAGTGCGGATTTTATTGAGGTGGTGACTTCAAGGAATGGTGGCTGATGGTTGTGTCGCACCTGCTTCACTGAAGCTAGGAGGTTGGGCACGGTGGTGGCATGAGTCCGTAAGGGTTGGTGGTGGTCGGATACCGGTGGTTGGCGAGCTGTTGTGAGAGGCATGGATTCGGGGTGATTAATTTTGACTGTTTTGACGGGGAGAGGGGTTAAATAATTTTATTATTAATATTTGAAAAATTTAAGTTGTGAATGACCTATGTAACAGGTAGTCAGTCTTTCAATTCTATTTTAAGAAGTGATACATAGAAGTTGAGCTTACTATGAGTTAAAATATAAATTAGAGTATTATGAGAAGATTCTTTGTAGTTTGGAGTATTTATGTTAAATAACCCATCATATTAATATTGGTACATTTTGTTAGAAATCATATTGATGTTTCATTCAAACTGGTCAATCATATTAATATTGGTACATTTTTTATGCATGATTTTGGTTGTATTATTAGCATAATTCAACTGGGTTGTAATTTGTTCAATTGTTATGAACTTATGAATAATGATCTTAATGGTGTAGCAATTTGAGGATTAAAAGAGAATTGTAATTGTTTTATTGGTGTAGTGTGATCCATCAATATACACTGAAATGTCAGCAAAAAATGCCCACCAAGAAAAAATGTTTATGGAGTATGGAGTAGTCAGTAGTGGCTACAATATATGTGGGAATGGATAATCTTATCGTCGGAAGATGTCAAATGAAACCATTTATAGCTGCATGAGTAGTCGCTGTTTGCTCGAAATTAATCAAGCCTTTTACATGCTCATAAGTTTCAAAAATGACTTCTATTTATAATTATAGGGTCACCCTAACTTATGCTAATTCTTCGATGTCGGACTATTTTTCTTTTTATATATAGTATATTCACCACGCTTACATTATCTTCCATTATGAGTCAAATAACATACTATACCAATATAAGTAGTACATCATCGATAGTTTCTTAAATTAAATTTTAATACAAACTCATAAGAGCTATCTAAGATAATACTTAAGAGACTCAAAAAAAATATAAAATTTATACTCCAATGAAAGCATTTTTCGCTAAAAATCCAAATATGTAAGTGTCGAAATGTTTTAATTATTTCAATATACATTTCATATATTATATTTAAGTGATGTTTATAATTTTTATATAAAAACTTTTACCCGGTCTTTTAGATAATATTTATGATATTTTTCTAAATTGTTTTATGATGATGTAAATTTTACTATTTTGGAGATAATGATATAAACTTTTAAGAGGTCTGTAAGACAATACTTAAGAGACTCAAAAGATTTTGGGTGGATACCTATCTAAGTTCCAAAGATGACTGCTATTTATAATCATATAATCATCATAGCTTATGATATTTTTTCAATGTGGGACAATTCTATTACTTATATGTGCTATATTCACCACATCTCTAATATTTTTCAATATCGGACAAATAACATACTAAATAATTATTTCTTAACCTTTACTAAACTATTATATTAATATTAGAATAATAAAAATTATTTTAAAAGTCATTTATTTAATTTTCGCATGCGTATACTCTAATTGTATTATATTATAAAAAATTGGTAGCAAATAATACAAAATTTATACTCCAATGAAAGCATTTTTCGCCACGAATCCAAATATGTAAGTTTTGAAATGTTTTGCATTATAATTTTTTGCTAGATTGATAATCAAACATTTTCTTACATAAATAATAGCTGTAATATTAAAAATATTGCATAATATCTTTTCTTAATCTTGTAAGATCTTATAATATACTTTTCCAAAAACTGAAAAAGATAATGTGAACCAATAGAATTGCTCGAAAAAAGCCTGTTTTATATATATACTAGATTTCATGCCCGTGCGATGCACGGGTCTACGATAATGTCTTTTTATAATTTTCCTATAACAATTAACTTATAAAAATAAATTTTTGAAGTTTTAAGACTTTAATAAAATATATTCCATAAAATTATATTGATGTACTGATTCAACTTCTACTTTACCAACCTTGTCAGGATTCAAGTTATATTTAATCTATATTATGACCCAAAAAATGATCTAAATTACTTTAGAATTAAGTTCTCTAAGACAATGATGCTTAAGAACTCAAAAGACTCTGGGTTGATCACCCCACCTTATGGTAATTGTCCGATATGAGATAATTCTACCATTTATATGTATTACTATGTAAGTTTTATTAACTTGGATACAAACATTTAAAAGCTCTCTAAGACAATATTTAAGATACTCAAAAAACTTTTGCTTGATATCTAAGTTCTAAGGATACTTCTAATTATAATTATAGGATCACCCCACCTTATTATAATTTTCCGATTTGGGACAATTATACTATTTATACGTAGTATATTTACCACACTTGTATTGTATCTCAATGTGTGACAAATAACTTATTAATAACTACATCATCAAAATTATTACTTATATAATACTTTCCTAAATTTTCTAAATTAAGTTTGATGATGTAAATTTCACTATTGTGGAGATAATAATACAAACTTTTAAGAGTTCATTAAGACAATATATACTTAAAAGACTAATATGAATCCTATTTATAATCATATTTATGATCACTCCACCTCATGATATATTCCGATATGGGATAATTTTACAATTTACACCTTAGTATATATATTTACCACAAATATATTATTTTTTAATGTGGGACTTTTATCACATGAAGCAGTGTATCATCAAAATTACAATTTATGATGCTTTTCTAAGTTAATTTTTAATGATGTAGATTTCACTATTGTGACATTATAATACAATTTTTTAAGAAACTTAAAAAATTGTGGGTTTATACCTAAATTCAAGAATGACTCCTATTTATAATCATAAGATCACCCCATGTTATAGGAATTTTTCGATCTGGGACGACAATTTACTATCTATAGATAATATATTCACCACACACACATTATTATTCAATGTGGGACTAATAACAAACTAAGTAGTACACCATCTTATTCTATATAATATTTATTTCTCAACTGCGCTACTAAACTATTATATTTATATTAGAATAATAAAAAAATATTTGAAGTCATTTATTAAATTTTTAAAGTCATTTATTAACAATATTAAAAAATAGTTTAGAACCATGTTCGATAATCATATTTATGATCACTCCACCTTATGATAATTTTTCGATGTGGGACAATTTTACTACTTATATTATCTTTCAATGTGGGACAACTAATATGCTAAAAATTACACCAAGTATATGTGCAAATAATATGAGTTTCTATACTTTGTATATTTTTTTAACACAAGTCATTAGATATACAAATGTATAAACCATATTGGCGTACTGAGTATGTGATACGCAAAACTACTGAAGATAAATTATATATAAAAATACGTGATTTACGAAATATAATATCCAATGTTACGTCAAAACTAATATATTGACCTTATCATCTTCATATAGGCTCATGACATTTAGTGAGACCTCTTCTTACTTCAATTGTCTAATTGATTACGGAGTAGTTTTTTTTTTCCTCAATTAATCTTACATATAGTGCATGAATCAGGATAACAATGAGCAAATATCAATAATGGAATATGAAGTAAACGCATCCTTTTATACATAGAAGATCAATATACTCCGTACCTTATTTCAATACAAACTCTAGCAAAAAGATTACTATAAAATTCTTATATTATTATCTTTTACGCCGTATTTAATATACTCTATAGTTAAAGCATATAATAATACCACTGATATACATGGTTATGATAGATGTTAGGACGGAGTGTTAGATCTATTATAATCCTTCTCATGTAAAGTCTCCTAATTCAAATACAGTAGCTATAAATTGTAGTAATTTTTATCTAAATACAAATAGTTACTCGTATAAATTAGCATTTACAAATTACAACAGTTGGGATCTCTTTTATTGGATGGTGAAGTACAGAGTAGTATTTTACATTAAATTAGTATTAGTTATCAGATTTGCTTACTATGCAGGATGCAATGAAATACGAAGTATTTGATTTACCAACTCATAGTACCAATGATTCTTATAAAAGTTCGATTGTTGATTTGTTGGAGTCCTATACTCTTACAAAAATTTAAAAACTTTAAAATGTTTTCTTGTCGTACCGTATGTTACTAATTAACAATCTAGATAGCATGTATATCACAACAGTAATACACTATCTCCTAGAGAAATTGATTCCATCTTTCTTTTCATTAGTATCGATCATCTACAATATTACGTAATATCTTTTATTTTCAGTACTTTAAATAAGAAAAATAATTTAAAACTTAATTTTATATAAATTTTATAACCTTGATTTTTGTAAAATAACTTAAATTTTATAATTAAGTCAATATAGTTAATGTAACCACTTAATATGATTAAAATATTAATATTAAATATGTCTTAATTATAAAAAATGGATTTTAAAACTGGAAAAAGAAGGCGTTCGGAGCTATATTAAATATGGTTACTAATGACAATTGACAAATTAGTCTATCATAGCAATTTAACTATCTAAAGATGCAATCAGACCAAGACAATAATTTTACCAAATAAAACAATGGTGTGATGTTGGCAAGGTGTAGATTAGTTGATAATTTCCATCCATGAGTTCCAACAATCATCGTAATTTTTTTCGTACCTGAAATTTCAACACAAACATGCATTATTAGCACAAATGATAACTCTAAACACTAAACACTGGCTAAGATAGAACTTGCTACTTGAACACAATAAGCACGCATACGAAAACAAAAAGAATCATCTAATCTACTTGCACTCAAAAATAAATTACATCTGAAATATTTGTTTGTTCGTGAAGGTTATATATAGTAACTTTTACCACAAAGTTATTTCAAAATTAGGTGAACTCTATCCTTATCTTATTTTTATTATATTAATTTTAGTCTTCGTGAAATACTATTGATGGATAATAACTCTTAATTAATTTTCTTAATATTAAGTGGTTTATAAAATTTAAGACTCTCGAAAGTCATTCGCAAAAGTTGGAGACTCTATAATCGCTCGAAAAAAGCTTCTTTTAATAATATAGATAGATATTGATTTGCTAAATCCTCCTCATCGAATTTCTCTCTCTTAACCTAAGACCTTGGTTCCAACACCAGAGCTTAAAAATATGCTTACCTAAATCATCTTTAACCATAAAAAGTTCTCTTCTTCAATCTTCATCACACTCTCTCTCATAACTTCGGCCCGTCTCACTAAAAGCGGACATTATCCGTCACAAGTTGAAGAGGGATAGTGTCGCTTTCACAATATGTAAGTGGAAAGGGCAAGTAGAGGGCAAATAGGTCCCCCCACTTGCATATTTTATGAGGGGTGTTATCCATCTTTAACTAGTGATGGATAATGCCCGTATTCAGTAAGACAAGCCGAATGAAAAATGGAGATTATTTGATGAATAAATGAGAGGACAGTTTTAATTTAAATAGAAAAAATTAAATAAAAATGGTGAAGTAGACATTACTCCAGAATATATCTACCAACTCAAAGCAAGCAAAGAAGTAAGGAAAAAGTGATAAGAGAAAAACGGCTGGATGGTAGCTGTACTTTCCTTTAGCTAAATACAGAATACGATAATGGTCCATGAGAGTATGAGACCATGAGGCCATTTCTATTTGGCTTATTTAACAAGAATACTCCAAACTATTCATGTACTTCTCAAATTAGTACAAACTTTGATTTAACTAGAAATATAACCAACTATTATACCCCTCCCCATTTAATAGAATTGCCTCTTTTTTAACCTAAAGTAGCAGGTAAACCTTGCGGTGGGACCCTAACCTTCATCTTCTTACATCTAATTTTTTCTCCATTAGTGTTCCTTCGTATAGCCAGTTTTCTCCAATACACAACTATGGGTACTACATTTTGTTATAAAATTTTAAATCCCTTTCCAATACACAACTATGGCTCCTGCAATTTTTATACCCAGCTGTCCTTCAAAATTTTTGTATCTAATTTTCTCCATATTTCAATTATAATGTAAACCCAACTTCATCTTCTTCATTATACCAAACTCTCCTCCTGCATTTTTTTTTCAATTTGTCTCTCTTCCTTTACCAACCATATATCATCCTTGTAGGTCCTATTGCCATCCATACATCACCCTCTAAAATAACACCCACACTAACCTCGACCACCTACTGCCCATTATTTACAACACCCTTAACCACCATTCACCACGGCCACCCATATTTCGCCACCATCTTCAGCCGTCGACTAGTCCTGTTTTGTCCATAAAATAGATAGAGGTCACAGCCAGTCCTGCCATTGACCGTCGTGCCTCGCTTTCTGCCTTTGACTACCACGACTGCAACCTTGAGCATCCTCCAACATCCTGCCTCTTTGTCGTCGTTGTCATGTACCCCCTGAACCCACCAATTGAGTTAAATTCTTAAAATTCTAGACCCCCAAATCAACTTGGGGGTAAATATTAATTTGGGGCTTGGGGTTGAGGATGGCGGTTGTGGTGTTGGTGATTTGCCGGTGGTAATGGTAGGGTGTCTCATGGACTCATAGGTGGATTTGTAAGGATAATGAGGGTAGTGACTTGCTAAACAGGTAGCCGGTTGTTTGAGTATAATCCGAGAAGAGGGGAGTAATAGTATAGTTTATTCTGAGTTAAAATAAAGTTTAGAGTATTTTAAGAGCGGAGGCAATAGTTTGGAGTATTCATGTTAAATAACCCTTTCTATTTTAGTGGTTCTAATCCATGTAACATGTGACACCATCAAACACTTTTTGGTACCATTTTCGTAAAACCCTCAAATTCCAAAAATAACACTTGAATAAAGATCCATACTTAAGTAGAATTACTCCAAATATTACTAATAAAGACTTTAGCTAAATAAAGAAAATCTTACTAATAAAGAGATTAGAGAGTATAATCCTTATAATACTTGAAGGGAGATGTTATTTCCAACACAAAAATTTACTTAATCCTACACAAATTTTAGCCTTATTCCAATATCGTCCCTCTCATTTTTCTAAGGCAAAGTGTAACCCTTCTCTCCTCTCTCTACTCTTTTCAAAGAAAACACAAAACAAAAACATGTCAACTGCAAAACTACCCGTACCAGCCACCCTTCACCCACCACCGGACCACCCGAACCTCCCGATCCTCACCATTTCACCACCACACGCCTTATCAGACCGCCAATCTTACATCCCCTCCCTTGCGTATCCACCTTCGCACTTGTCGCTGCCCTATGCGCCGCGGTCTCAACCCACTCCTTGCCGGTACCGAACCCTGACCGGACATCTTCCCCCCTGCCGGCGCACTGACGCCCCCACCACTGAACAAACCTATATTGAAATACAAAGTTGATAAATTCAATCGATGAAGGAGTCATCCATTATATTTGACACACAAAGTTGATAAATCCAATCACAAACCATTCAATCAAAATCTATGTAATTTAATTAACAAAATGAAGTAATTATCTGTTTAATGTCCAATTAAATTTCATAATTGAAAATTTGGGATAATTTTTAATTAGGTTTGGAAAGTGGGGAAAAAAGAGAATTTTTTTCAGACGAAGGGTAATGGTGGAAAAAGTTGACAAAAGGTGTAGGATTAAGTAAAAGTGTGTGTAGGATTTAGCAATAGCGTACTTGAATAAAGATTGATACTTCCTCCAATTATCTGAGATCTTCCACATTTTCTAAAACGACAAATTCACAAAAATCTTTCACTTTCCTTATTTGTCTACCATTTGTGGTTATTATAACTTATGACCCCACATTCTCTCTTACTTTCATTTACATCCACATATCACCATACCACTAAATATTCCTTCAAACCAATTGTGGAAGAACTTAGAGAATAGGAGGGAGTACTTAAGTAGAATTACATAAAATATTAAACTAGCCTTTCATTAAAAGTGAAAAGATTGAAGTTTTCTTAAGAAAATGATCAAAATATTATAAGTAGCTTATGAGGTTCCTTGGATGATTTGATGGTAAGGAGGTATCCTAAATGAGTCAAAAATGTTGGGTATTTATATCTTTTAACTTCACACAAAAGTGAGCTTTCAAAATAATAGAACAAAACAAATTTTAGTCCGTTGAAACAAACCAAAACTGCAGCATGCGGTAGGACCGCAGCCTGCGGTTTACAGCCTTGCAACACATTTTTTCGAGAGGCATATCTCTCTCGTTTCTCGGTCGTATGAAGCGTGCGACCTACCGTTGGAAAACTAAGAGGATAAGTTTTGCTTTTTTAGCCCCATTATTTTGCTTATTTGTGAGATTAAATTCTTAACTTTAGATTGTAGTGATATATCCCCTAAGTTAAACAAAAAGTGAAATTAAGCCACTTATCAAACCACAAAAATTAAAATAGTTATTTTTATTTATAAAAAGATCATTTTTGTATTTAAAATCTAATAAATATAATATTTTGAAATTTTGAATAAAAAAGGAATATGTTGATTTTATTTTATTTTTTGCTTTACAAAATCGTTATATTTTACTAAACTATATCTCTATTACCTAAGAAAAACATTAGGAAGTCAAATTAGGCAAATAAGTTTTTAGTATTTATCGACTTTTTGTAAAAATTTAAATTTTTATATATTTAATTCACATTTCAAAGAAAGTTTAACAATTTCTTGAAAAATATCCAGTTCTTTTGTAAAACTTAAATGTTTTGATTTTAATAAAATAATTTAAAATATTTATTCTTTTTAAATTTGATTTCATTTGTTAATTTTTTTATTCCATTGTATATTTTGTAAAACAAATATGATCGATCGGTTTCATTTTTCGAAATATAATATATTAGATTTCTCATGAGATTTTGGGTAAGGGGCTTAATTTCATTTTTTATATAACTTATGGGGATTAATCACCATAATCTAAAATTAAGAGATTTAATTTCACGATCAGACAAAGTGATAAGACTCGCATTTTGCACGTTCACTCTAATTAAATTCAAGTGTACATTCCAAACCTGTGACATTTTATATTTCACAAATCACACATGAAAACAATTACCACAACAATTAGATCTACCGACACTTAAAACAGTGGGAATTGTATTGGCTCACTTTACTCTTTTATTATTTGTGTTCTATCATCAATCAAACGGTGTAATCACCTAAAGAAATTAAGAAACCATTGTTTTAGGCTTTAATTAGCTTTTATATTGATAGATTTGTTCCAAGTGTTTTGGATTATTATAGCAAGATTAACTATACCAACGACTCATGTTGTCATTTCATTGGATATTTGGCTTTTTCGCATGTTTAGCAAATAATGATTTTTAGTGCCGTCAACTTTAAGTATGTCACTTTAGTAATCACTCAATTAAGGGTAAGATCCGAACTCATGTAGACATGATCAGATCCGTAACCGACCCGATCGAGTAACAATTGCCACCTCTCGCACAACTCTCTCTTCCTCCCTTTAACTAGAGCTGGCAAGTCTGACCCGTAACCCGATACGACCCGAAGATAAGTGACCCGAACCCGACCCGATACTGACCCGATTAAATTGATGACCTGACAATTATTAAGCTTATTAATGATCAAAATTAAAGTGATTTATTGTTCAAATTGATATGTTTGACTTAACAATGAACAAACTAAACCAAATAATAATTTAAAACTAGATTTAATGGTAAAATATTAAAATATTGCGATAAAATAACCGCACCCGATAACGACCCGAGCCAAACCCGCCCGACCCGATGTATCATTTGACGCAAAAATAACCCGACAACGACCTGACCCAAACCTGACTCAACCCGAAGGGACAGATTGACCCGATACAACCCGAACCCGATATGACCCGACCCAACTTAACCCGACCCAACTGGCCCGATTGCCACCTCTAGCTTTAACACACAAGACAAATCATCATTGGACTACTCTTATTTCTCTTCCTCAATTTTTTTCTCACTATTATTTGTAGGTTTGACTTGATTCGAAATTAAATGACTCTATTTAGAAGATTATATATTGACGTAGTGCAGTCCACTAGTTAACTTGAATCGAGCTTAATTATTCAAAATTTCAAATGCTCTTACCTTACAATAACTTTCAGAGTGAATTTTTATGGATCAATTGTTGAAAATACTCTTTAATGTTACACTTTTTAAAAATTAATACCTTATCAAAAATTTTTCAAAAATTAATACCTTAAACTAGCATTTTGACATATTTTGATACCTTAAGTATCTTTCGACCCAAAAAAAATGAAATATTCCGTCAACTTTTTAAATTTCCCTCCAAATTCATGATTTTATCCCCATTATACCCCTATTCTTTTTTCACCAACTTCTTTCTTATAAATTTTATATCTCATCTTATTCTTCTAACTCTATCTTCATTTGATCTCAATATCTCACTTTTACATTTCACCCTCTTCATTCTCTCTTCTATTTTCTCTATCTTTTGTACCCATATAATATGCTTATGAATATATAATTAGGGTTCATGAAATTTGGGGCTAATTATGTGATGAACCTGAAACAAAATTCCAACAGGTAAAAGGGAAGCTTGAGATGGAAAATGGGAAGTCATTTTGAAGGAAGAAATCAAATATCTCTAAGAAGAGAGCAAGAAATGAAAGTTTGAGATTAAAAAGTTTAAGAATGCAAATGATAAAGTTGTTTTTAGTAGCCATCTTCCAAAGAAATACCCAACAAAGTTGATAGACATATCAATTTAAGATAGTTGTTATTGTTCTCTTATTTGGGGAAAATTGTTATTAGGTTTGGTTTAACAGAATGAGAATAAGAGTTAATTAAGAGTGTTATGGGTTGAGGAAGAGGGTATATAAAGGCAAGGGTAAAACGGGTAGTTTCTATTTTTTTGGGTTAAAAATCACTCAAGGTACCAAAATATGTCAGAATGCTAGTTAAAGGTATTAAGTTTTGAATTTTTTTTTATAAGGTATTAAGTTTTAAAAAGTGTAACATTAAAGGGTATTTTCAACAATTGATCCAATTTTTATAAGCTATAGATAAAAAGATAATCAATCTTTATATACTAAAAGTTAGATAAAACTATTTACATTTTTAACTATTTTCATCAGGAACATATTATCTACTTACTCTCAATCTCTCATAGTATCATGCAATGAGTTATCCTCATACATTATACTCCATAACGTCAATAAATTAGATACTATATATCCATGATGTTAATTACTTTGTACTTATTACAACTAATACGAGATTCTTCTATTTTAACCAAAGTTCGTAAGTTTGAACTAGGAATAGTACCGGATCTCGGAACAAGTCCAGATTCCATTTAGGACTTATGAAATAGGCATATGAGGCTGTTTGACCTAGCTTTATAAGTGTTTTTGTAAATGAAAATTTAAAAGTTAGGCCAAACACCATGTTTTAGAAAGTTCAAAAGTGCTTTTAAAATGTGAAAAAAGCAATAACTACCCACTAGAAATAGAAGTAGCAAATAGGTGCCTCTACTTCTACTTCTACTTCTACTTTCACAAGATTCCTTTACATATATAAAACTCAAAATTATGAAAAACAGTTTTTCTAAAACCTTGGCCAAACAGTTACAATTTTTTTGAAAAGAAGCAATTTTAAAAATCAAAAACTATTTATGTAAGCAAGGCCAAACACCCTGATAGTAAGCATATGTAGTCTCTATTAACTATGGAAGCTCGTACAATTTCCTAACTAGATTAGATATATGATTAGATATATTATAACCGTATTATCAAAACTTATGCTTATTTTCCAAGCACATGTATTTGTTTGTATTTCACTAAGACTAGGATTGGCTTTCCATAATTTTAGAGACTTTTTGGCCTAATTTTAAAAATTGTTTTCGTTTTTCAAAATGAGTTTTTTTGGTAAACTATTTTTAGAAAAAATTGTAGGTGTTTGACTATAATTTTACCAAAGTGTTTTCCAAAAAGAGCTTTTTAGATATTCGACTGAAAAACAAAAAAATTATTATTAACAGTATATCAAGATGGGTGTCTATTTGTAGAGAATTAAAAATTACGAATGAAAATTTTATCTCTTTATTTTATTAAAAATTTTATAACATTTAAATCAGAGGCCGCTTCCGCCGCCCGTGGTTGCCCGGGGCATTAGACGCCCCTACCAAGGAGTGTCAAAAGTCATGAAACATGCAAGTGTTAACAAAAGAATTACGAAGTGTAAAAAAAAATTGATATCAAATAAAACATGCACAATAGACAAGTGATTAATTATATTGTAAAATAACATCTTAGCCAAACATCATACTCTTGTAAATGGCATGCGAGGAACATATATAAGAGTAGTTAACCATGGCAAAGGATGAACAAACACCATGTACAAGTATGATATCATTTTCATTCAACCAACAACATTACAATATCAATATCATGCATCGTAATACTCGAGTCTATTTATTTGGACTATTACTCAGTCATGTCACTCGGTTGAGTAAGGTTACTCGGTCGAGTTTGGTGAATACCCGACCGAATAGGGTAGTAATTTGGTCAAGTATGGAGGGTACTCGATCGAGTGGGGGAGACACTAGGTCGAGTAAAATGTTACTCGGTTGAGTGGATGACCTTGGGAAGTTTATGGTCGATATTGTTTAGTGGTATTCGACCGAGTATGTTGGCACTTGGTCAAGTAGTGGCACTCGGTCGTCGAGTAGATCGAGCACTCGACCGAGTGGACCCGGTTAGCTGTTTTATCGCGAGCCGGGTTTTCTTTCTTAAGATAGGGCTTATATAAGATAACCCCCATTCTAATTATATATTTCCTTATCTTTCCTCACCTAATTACTCTTTAATCATCTTTCATAAGCTCTAATTCTCTCCTTGATCGTTCTTTAGCAAATCTTTTGGAATATCGTTCCATCTAAATCTAGTTCGTTCTTCTTGTAGTAAGTAATCCTTTTATCAATCTCCTTTAGTTATAGGGCTTGGGTTATGGGTAGTATATATATTGTTTATGTTTCATTTATTAATTGGAGAAAATTAGTAGTGATTATATTATCATATTTTGTAGGTGGATATTTTGTTGAAGAGGAGTTCTAGCTTCATTTTTCTTGTGATTGATTGTTATTTCAAATTTGCTAAGGTAGGATTTCCTACTCAGTTTATATGTATATGATTGATTGATATGTTGTGATATGATTGTGGCATGTAGTCGGAGTTTGGGGTGTTCTTGTGTTATATGGTGTTATGGAGGTGTTTTATATGGAGCAATTCCTGGAGACCGGTTCCATGACTATGTGGGTCGCTCCTCTTGACTTCCGCCAAAGAGGAGACAGTGCACGTGCTGGTTATGACCTGGGTCTGGGGGTGACCCGCTATGGTAGGGCACATTGTGTCTACGACGACGTCCCTGGACACGGCGTTGTGCTAGTTTATGGCACCATGATTGGTGGTTCAGTGCGCTACTTCATGGCACCGGGGTCGGCTACTCGATGACATCAATTTTGTGTAATGATGATATTGTGATTGTGTATGATGTTGTTGATTGTGTTCATGTGAACTGACCTTTGTATGCTTTGAACATACTGTGATCCATTTGATATTTCCGGCAAATGATGAGTAGATGTCTAGCAGGTGATTGATGTGGATACTTGATGGGTCGTGGTGATGGGCATGGATGCAGACGACGTACCGAGTCTCAACATTAGTTGTCAAGTCATTAGAATTTCTGTTTTGAGTAGAATTTTTGGGATTGTATTAGTTTTGACGTACTTGTTATTTCAATTTAAATAACATGCTTAAAAGCTTTTGGGATTGACAATTTGATGCTTACCTACTCGGGAAACCGAGTTAATAGCACTCACCTTGTTTAGAAACGTCTTGCTAAAGGCTCTCGGGCAAGTGGAGTGTTACAAAATGGTATCAGAGCGGCGATCAATTGGAACCTAAAACCAAGGAACTCTATGAACGTAATAAGGTGTCAAAATAAAATGAACCCGAGTGAGGATTGTTAACTTTAGGTTGGGGAGACGTCCCTAAATCGCACTCGACCCTTTCATGCTCAAATCGGTCACTTATTGTGGGTAGGATGAGCATGGAAAAACGATAATGGATGTTGTATGTAGCATATTGGTGTGCTATGCTAATATGAAATGTAATCGTCGTGCGCTGACCCTTTCATTCTCAAACCAGTCACTTTTCTTGAAATTCTTCTTAACTCCAACGTTGGGTTGCTCGGAGAGCACACTAAGCCTTGCTCGGTCGAGAACCCTAACTAAAACACGAAATATTACATTAGGATTAATCCAACGTGCTTTCACGCCCACTATAGTCGATAATTAAAGTCAATTGCGAATTATGAAACTCCAATCGATAAGTTAGTAAAGATCGGTATAAAGAACAGACATGATTGGATGTTCAATTACCGAATTTCCCAATATGTACACTCACCCATTACTCAGATCTCTTTGAATAATGGACCTCTGCATCCGAGAGTCATTTTAGACATGGAATGATAAAAGGAACGAATCTCTATATTTAATGTTCATGTCAATTGTGTTTTGTTATCTTACATGACATTAATTTGATTTGAACGGTTTCAAATTTTCCCCAATAATTTGGGGGTGACTCCTAATCTAGGTAGCACGGACACTTCTCCTAACCAGCCGTCCCGTGTCGGACACACGGACACACAGACACCTATAAACAAAGGAATGTGAGATTGTAAGAATTGAAGAGGTTGATTAGAAGATGAGTTTGGGTGGAAAAATTGATTAGAAGATGAGTTAAGGTGGGAAATAAGAATAAAGTATAGTTAAAGTCAGTGGCAGAGCCAGGATTTGAATTTAGGGGGGGCGAACGACTATTTTCATAAGGTAGTTTTAAAAAATTTCGAAAAATTTCGCTACAAACTTCAAAATTTTCAACCGCCACGCCCCCTAGCTCCACCACTGGTTAAAGTCAAGTTTTACACTCAATTTTATACATTTAATATCAAATACTAATACAAAAATAAAATTGTATGTTATTTATAACTATAAAATATATATTTTATTAAATTTAGATGCCGTGTCCCGTGTTCTAAATTTCACGAGATGCCGTATCACGTGTCCGTGTCGTGTCCGTGTCGTGTCCGTGTCCGTTTTAGTGCTACCTAGCTCCTATTTGCAAGCTTGTCTCAAAGCTTTCATCGGTATCAATTGTGGATCAATTGCATGCTATATTACTTTTGGAACAAAATTGTTCGTCGCAATATGTCTTTGGACATAAATTCTGTTGCAGCCTCAGTTTATCCGCCATAAACGACGCAAGGTTTGCTTATGTTAATTATGCGTAAATCAATTTTTTGTCGCAAGATTTTATTTTGTTGCAAGTACGTTCTCGTCCGTAACAAATACTCCGTCGTCGTTGATGACTTTTAATAGTATTACCAATCACGATCTAAATTACATTACAAACCCTCCACAAATACAATATCAATCACTGAGTATGTAGTAGTAGTTCATATGTATTCATATTATTAAATCAAAATTAACTAAAAAGTAATAAAACAAACATGAATCCATATTATAAATTCATGTCTATATTTCTCCCCAACATATATCAAACGTAATTTGAAAAGAGATTTAAACAAATCGCTACCACCCTTTAAAATTCCGGAAATGCACTATCTGTCAAATTTATATAATGCGGCGTACCATTGTACCAAACATTAAACTTTAGTATCATCATAATCATAATGTAAAAAAGAATAAAAGTTAGCTCAAATGATAAGAAGTCTCTTATTTTAACTGTGAGGTTAGGGTTCGATCCTTACCCGCGATGTAGTGTCACTCATTTTAGTAAAAAAAAAAAAAGGGTCAAAATGTAAAACAAAATGTAAAAACAACCGGTTGATTACCAAAAATTGACATTGGTTTGGTAAGTACCACCACTACACCAGTACTGAGGAATAACGTCGTAAGCAATAACAATTTGACCAGCAGAATTCATGATTTTAAAAGAGAGGGTTTGGCCTTCTAGTTCCGAAAATGCTTGGAAAGAAGCTCCCCAATTATGTGTCATATATATCCAATTAGTTTTACATCCTTTGACCCACATTTGTGATATGTCTCCTCTTCCTCCAACATTCATCACAAATACTAATAACCAGTGTGGATTTCCTTTCAAGTTGAATCTTAAACCTCCTTGAGGTCGACATGCCACCCTGTTTAATTACAATGATTATTAATTTAAAGTCTACTTAATGACAATTTCATACCAAAAAAAATATAACGATATGGAATGATGGTTTTCGAAATTACCTTCTGTAGTGAACAGGGACAATGCCGGCGGTCCATTCAGCAAATTTCATGAAACTAGGCTTGGATAAGTCGAAATGCTGGCGAGGTGGGTTGCACCACCCACCAGCATCCGAGGATTGGTACCAGTTCGGAGGGCATAGATTTGTGGCCGTGACTTTAATGACGGGTGCATTAGGGTAACACCACTTTGAGTAAACACATTTTAATTGGTAACATGTCCCACATGATCTCCCGTTGTTAAAAATCACCGTGCTTAATGCAGCTGTATCTGTTCCATATCCATTGTAGTACAAGTTTCCGTACCCACACGCACCTCCTACAAATTTCAATTAATCGAGCAATGCTTATCATAATTACCCGTAGAAATTAGAGTTATTTGTCAATCTTGAAAATACTCCATCTCCCTCAATTTTAATATTTATTAATTATTGCGTAAGATAGTCTTACATGAAATTTATAGTAAAAATGTCCTTTTTACTAGTTTATTTAGGTAATATATAAGTGTAAGCCGTATCATAGATAGCATACGACACTGATGAATGATACGGAGCATGAAATAGTTAAATACGAGTACGAAACAAACAAACGGACTAACCCATGGTTTCGGAGGCGGTTTCATCCCCGTAAAAGGTAGCATGAGCAGAAAACCAGGTAGAAGGTTCGTAAACAGGAGTATAAGTATCATAGCCATCCACAATCATGGACATTAATATCGCCAAGACCACAACGAACATGCCATTTATAACATTATTTCTCGTCAAAACACCCATTTTTTTTTTCAATAACTGATTTTTTTGTTGCTTAATTTTTTAATATTTTTTTTGGATTTTAATCATGTAACAACTTAAGTTAACGTTTGTACATTAAGACAATAATAAGGGAATTTATAGTGCACCTTTTCTTGACTCCTTTCGATTAGGTGAAACAATATACGTGAAGTACACAACTAGGGATTTAATTAAAATATCTAAGTCAACTTTTCATCTTTATTCTTTAATTTTTATACATCACTATAGACTAAAAGTCAATGTAAAAATAAGGGTTCATTTACGAAAAAATTATAATATTAGTTTGTTCGGTTACATTGTAGGCATGTAGGCTTGGTCATAGTTCTAGAATTTTAATATGCTTGTTTATAAAAGCTTATAATTATGTCTTAAAAACATTATGGTTAAGAACTAGTTTTAAGCCCGTGCAAAAATTGCACGGACCTGTTTTGAAAATTTTGATATAACAATATTACAATAAAATTTACATTGTAGGTTTTATGTTATGGAGTAGGTCTTATTTTTAACCGTCTTAAGTTTAAGAATTAATGTTATGTTATAGTGTTGTGAAGTTGTTTATATGTCATTCTTTCAAATTTTGATTATAAAAAATAAATTCGTAAAACGAAAAGGAGGTAAGATTTCTTACTGTATAGTAGGGGTGTCATTTTTGCGGGCTATAATGCATGTTACAATTTTTTGTACTTCAGTTCATTTAAATTGGGATCCAAATTTGCAAGTCTTGCCAATCATCGTGCATTTTTGTACTTTAAATTCATTCAAATTGGGCTCCAAAGAGTAACACAAGGTCCACAACTATTTTGCATTACATACCTATTACTCCTCTGTCCCAATGAATTGTTATATTTTTCATTCTACACAAAGACCAAGGTAAGAATACAATTTGTCAAATAGATCAAAATATTAAAGAAAGTATGTCCACTTGCCCACTCTAGCCACTTGCTCAATACTTACCCAATATAAAAATAGATAACAAATGAATAATACACCAAAAAAAATGGAAATTGATAACGATTCACCGGTACGGAGGGATTAACAATCAATCTAAAACACTCACAAACCCCAAAAATAGAAACCCCTAATTTCCCTCACTCGCCTCACATATATTCTACACTCTACAGAGCATCTTTTTCGTGTGTGAATTGCTAGCCATGCTAGCCACTTTTTTCTTCTCATACACATTCCTTCATCAACTCATCATCTTTAGCCCAAATTAAAATCTTAAACCAAACGGCCTAATATCTTCATTTACATCATCAATGTACACGCAAATTTTTTTATTTTATTTGTGATTGATTAATCTGATATAAAAATAGAAGATTTGTGTTTGCACGTCTTAAAGGCTTAAATTTTAGGTTAGTAAAAAAAAATTATTTAATTCTGTAATTTTTTTTAATACAAATTGTGTAGGTATAAGTTTTATATCAAATATTAGTAACCTACACCCTTTTCTAATTTTGCTCAATCGTGAAAAAAGAAAAGTGTGATTTATTATGAATATTTTTTTACATGTTATTCTGAACTTAATTGATTTTATAGATTGAAGATTTAAAATTTTCGATTTAATAGAAGATTAAAAAAACAAAGTACTCGTACAATATAGTGTTGTGAAAATATTATATTTAAAGTATCTTCCTTTCTAAATTTTCCTTTTTATAACCCTAATAAAATGTATCATTGAATTAATGAACGAAAATTTTGGTTTTCTTTAATACTATTGTTTATGAATATAAAATCGTTAAAAAGAAAATAATTTTTGCTGCCTTGCCGGATTTTTTTAAGTTGCTATTAATTTTTTTTTGAGTTACAATAATACTCCGAAATATTTAGAATATAAATTGTTTATGAATATAAATTATTAATGAATTACAAATGCTTGGTTTGTAGAGTAGAGTAAAGAAAATTAAAGAATTAAGAGTGGGTGGTGGCCCACCAAAAATTGTTGTTTTGATGACGTGGGTGAAGGAGGATGGAGTAAATGTTTGTGTT
This sequence comes from Heliosperma pusillum, assembly GCA_022085475.1. Classification (NCBI taxonomy): domain Eukaryota; kingdom Viridiplantae; phylum Streptophyta; class Magnoliopsida; order Caryophyllales; family Caryophyllaceae; genus Heliosperma; species Heliosperma pusillum. Next base: position 97,886 of record JAIUZE010001613.1, read on the forward strand.
TTAATATATATGAGATATTTTATAGAAGCATAAAAGTGTTTGAACGATAAAAAAACAATGACAAAAAAACCCAAAAATCACATACGGTGTGCGGATTACAAGACAAGACATATACTCCCTCCAATTTTTCATGTTCTTCCCTCTTTCCATATTGGGCCAATTGGGGTGATCTTCCCTCTTTCCTTATTTGTAAGTAGTTGTGTGGTCCAAATTTAATTGAATGTGGGTAGTGTGTTTTGTGTGGTCCAAATTGATTTCCTTAATCCTTGTGTCCAAAAGAAAGGGGAAGAACATGATAAATTGGAGGGAGTAAAATATAAACCTAATAGCTTATGGAATTTTTATAGAGAAGTTCCGAAAAAAAAAATGGGTACATATACGTAGTACTTGTATAATATTATTACTGTATATCAACGAGTTTATATTTTTATTAGAAGATATAGAAAAAATCCAAAAATTTGTCTGTTATTTTACGTTGAGTTTTGATTTTTTTTTTTTTGTCTTTAATCCTCCTTCGTACTGACTTGTGACTCAAGTAAACAACACGTAAATAATATAGTACTCTCTCCATCCCGGATAATAGTTTACATTTTCCGTATTTGAGTGTTTCATTCAGTATACATTTTTCTACTTTGGAAATGCTTTACTCTCCATTTTATCTTAAAAGTAATTTCTCTCTTTGTACCTTGGTATTTGTTTATAAAGTATGGGTAAACAATTCATTAAGACAGTGAATGTACTTTGTAGATGTTAAGATTTTAATACATGAAATGTATTTTCTATCTTATGTATATCGCACACCTAATTTATACGATTTGTATTTTCTCATCATCAATTTCCTTTGGGCCGGGGTTAATTTTACTAAAGTAACGATCATAATGTGATATGATGCTTGGACCTATGGAATTTTTACTAGGATAATGATAAAAGTTGCACTGCGATCTAAATTGGGTAAAAGATTACGCATCGGATGTTTTACTTTATATCCTTTTAGTTTTTGAGTTTACATATATTTTTTTCAAGTATTTACAATTTACAAGTTATATAATAATTTTTTGGTGAAAAACTCAAAATTAATTTAATATAGAGGTATAGTTTTTGAGCAATGTTGTATTTTATTTAGCTTAATATTTAATGTAAACATGCTCAAAAAATTTATAGTAAAAACTCAAATTATTTAAAATAAAATTCAAAAAGTTATATAAAACTCAGAAAATACTTAATCAAATGTATAATCTCTGATGTATAATCCATGAACTGGGCGTTAATTCATAACCTCGAAGAATGAATGCGAGTGCAAATAAAAGACTGTTGGTACCGCGATGGCTTAATCGGGAAATTTGGCATGGTGAAGACTCAAGAGGTGTCTCCTCTACTACACCAAAATGTAGCTAACGCACCAGAGTTTACCGGCCATGTAATACTATGAATTATGACTAAGTTTTGGTAATTTATAAGAAAATTATAATTATGTTTGGCCAGCCATCGCCGGTTAACATATTTGATTCATATTTTGATATACACATGATGTGATGGCTAACATACATACGTGCTTCTAAGTAAAGTTTGCATTGTTGATCTATGAAATCAACAATTCACATAAACAATTAGTGAATGTACATACGACTATATTGTACGGTGCATTTTAATTTTCTTATGATGACGATATTCATCTTGTTTTAGTGTTGTACTAATTCTGTCTACGGAGTATGATTTTACCCTATGTTTATTCTTATTGTAATTTCAAGGATTTGTATGACCTTTACCGAGAGACAGACAAATAATTAAGACGGATGTAGAAGATAAAATTTGGCTTGGATTTGACAATAATTTGGGATAAGCCTACTTGGATCACGCACCAAACAACATAATTCCGAGTAAGTTTATTAGTACCGCAATTGTTAAATTCCGCACACGAATTGAATTTACTTAATCCTACCCATATTGCCCTAAAATTCCATATTTGCTCTTCAGTTTTAAAAAAATTCAAGACTTCTAAAAAGTTAAAAAGATTTTATCTCCCTTTCCTTTTTAAAACTAAACCTACCCAAGCAAATCGAGCTTTAACAAGTTCTAATATGCAGTAATGCAACGTCAAGCAGTTCCGCTTTCGCAGTCCGAGAAATGCATTGTTGGAACCGGGTTGAAACGCTCGTTAATCAATCGACAATTATGGATTGTAACCCGCGCATATAAAACGTAATTTCGCTATTTTATCAACAATTTTATTACGTCTATAGTCGATTTAGCTAATGTTTTTTATATTACAGTTTTTTTTAACAATTAGGGTTTAAATTGAGTTGGGTTGTTGAAGGGATGGTTGAGGCGGGGATGGTGGTCGTCGCCGTGCGGTCGATGGTTTTGGGGTGGTGGGCGGGGGGAGGGGTGGTCGGGTTCCGAAGTGGTGGGGTTAGGGTGGTGTGTTGGTACGGTGTTGCTGCGTTGGCCTGTTAGGAAATTCATATTGTTGTAACTTCAATTCTTGTTTTTTCCTTTGTTTTGGTAGTCCTATTGTTTTACGTAATTTCGTTTACGATTGGATTCTTCCTTTTTTTCAGTTTTTAATTATTTTTTTCCTTTTGTCCTTTTTATTTTTTTTTTGTATTTTTGTATTTATTTTACTTATATTTTGATGGTTTTTTTGGTTTTAAAGTTTCGTTTTATTTCCGTATAACTTTAATTTCCCTTTTATTTTTTGTTTTGTAAGAGGTTCCAAATAATGAAGAAAGATTGGAAAGAGGCTAATGTGTGTATAGTCCACAACCAAACCTATGTCTAGACCTTTATGGTCTACGTCCAAACCTAGGTGTGGACGTGACTATACACATTCTAGGCCTTTTTACTTATCCGATAGTCGTTAGAAGCGGCGACTAAAAGATTTAATCGAATTAGATTAACTACGTTAAAAGGTCATTTCGATTTGTTTGATTATGTTGTCGTCATGATGAAAACTGTTTTTTTTTAACGCTCAATGTTAATTGTATGTACAAGAAGGTTCACGTCTTAATGAGAAGTTAAGTGAATAGTAGTTTTGAAAGGCTGAAAGGGGTAAAAGTGGATGTTCATGACGATTTAAAGTAATGTGTCAACAATCATTAGAAACGTGTTCTTTTACAGACGGAGTATTAGATTTTGATTTATGTCTTCATATTGGGCTCGCCAACGCATAATACATTGGAAACGAACAGAAAAAGACGAAGATTTGTAGTTTTCAAAAAAATGCAGGGCTCTATTTGTGGGAAAGAAATGCGTCTGCCGGGAGTCGAACCCAGGTCTATTGCTTGGAAGGCAATTATCCTGACCGTTGGACTACAAACGCTTGATGACAAAAGGTTGGTAAATTTATTTGTATTGGTATAGTAATATGATATATTTACGAATCCACTTATCTACCTGACTAGTGCTTACTGTATGAAATTCTATGTTGGTAGAGAATACTCGAATAGGGATTAGGGAGTAATATAAAATCAGTAAGTTAAACGACCAATTTTGTCCCCAGCTGAATACGAGTCAAATGTGACCAGATAAACGACAAATGTAACTAATAATATTTCCTAAGTTATAATTGATTGTTTGTTACATGGTTACATTTATCGATAAACGGGTCACATTTAGTCTGACGGAATTGATCCGTCTTCAATGAGGATTTGTGATATAAAATATGTAGTTTAAGCTTGTTTAGGATGTTATTCGTACAGAAATTTGCTCCAATTTTTTTTACTATGTGTTAAATTATATATATACTTCACAAATAAAAGAGAGAAAGTATCCACATAAAATAAGATATGTTGATTAAAATTAAGATTTACCCATCGCAACCATTAAAATAAGATAGATACTTTCATTCAATGAATTGATACATTATATATTTGAAGCTACAAGTATGAACGTATTTGAATGTAAAGAATATATTCCTAAAATAAATTATTATGTGCAATATGTGAGGAGTGATTATAGGGATTGATTTGTGTAATTGATATGGGATTGATTGTGTAGAATAGTTGCCTTTATTGTTGACGATTGATTCACATTAGGAGTGACACGCTCCCGCAAGATGGACGGGCGAAGAATGAGTCCGATCTTGGATGACAGTAAAGAGAAGCGCAGCCGAGGTAGGGGTTTGGTCAATGTGTCAGCTAGTTGGTCGTCGCTATTAACATGTTGAATGCGAAGCGTGCCGAGTTGAACTTGTTCTCGAACAAAGTCAAAAGCAATGACAAGATGTTTCATTCGGGAGTAAAATATGGGATTGGCGGAGTAGTTAGTTGCACCTAGGTTGTCAAAGAAGATTACCGGTGTTCGTTGAGGCGCCATGTGGAGTTCGGAAAGCAATGATTGTAGCCAAAGAACTTCAGCGGTGGTGTCGGCTATAGCTCGGAATTCAGCTTCCGTTGATGAGCGGGATAGGGCACGTTGCTTTTTGGAGGACCACGAAATTGGGTTGTGGCCAAGGAAGACAATGTAGCCAGTTGTGGAAATTGATTTGTCTTTGTCGCCGGCCCAATCGGCATCACAGTAGGCATGTAGCGTGGCAGGGGCATCTTTTCTTAGATGGATGCCGAATTGAAGAGTACCATTGAGGAAACGAAGAAGCTTTTTTAGGGCAATCCAGTCATCCGCGGTTGGGGGTGTTAGAAATTGGGCAAGTTTGTTGACGGAGAAGGCAATGTCGGGTCGGGTTAGGGATATGTACTGGAGGCTGGCAATGATGGAACTAAAAGTGGTCTCATCTTCAACTGGTTGGTCAAGTAAGCGGGTGAGAGGGGGATGATGAAGCATAGGGGTTGTGGACGGCCAACATTCTGCCATATTGTGACGGGTCAGGATGTCAGAGAGGTATTTTGTTTGATTGAGATGTAGGCCATTCTTTGTCGGGGTTACTTCTATGCCGAGGAAGTAAGAAAGGTGGCCAAGATATTTTAGGGAGAAACGAGAAGAGATGGTGGTGCTGAAGATGTTGACGTGGGGTAGGGACGGACCTGTGACAATGATGTCATCAACATATACGAGAACATATAATTTAACGTTAGTATTGTCAAAAAATAATAATGAAGAATCTGAAATAGAATTGCGAAAACCATCAGTAATGAGGTAGTTTTTTAGCTCCGTATACCAAGCGCGGGGAGCTTATTTGAGACCGTAAATCGCCTTACGTAAATTGCAAACATGGTTGGGTAGGGTGGGGTCCACAAAGCTGGGGGGCTGGGTTATATACACGGTGTCGGTGATGGTTCCTTGAAGAAACGCATTGTTTATATCTATTTGACGAAGGGACCAACCATTAGTGATGGCAAGGGATAACATCAGACGGATAGTGGTAGGATTAATAACCGGGTTGTAGGTATCGAAGTAGTCAAGATCAGGTCTTTGGTTGAACCCTTTGGCAACGAGTCGGGCTTTGTGTTGTTTAAGGCTACCATCGCGATTGTATTTGAGGCGAAAAACCCACTTGCATCCAATGATGTTATGGGTCGAGGCAGGAGGTATGAGGGTCCAGGTTTGATTTTGAGATAGGGCATCGAATTCGGATTGCATTACTGCTCGCCATAGGGGATCGACTAGAGCTTGTTTGACTGTGGACGGAGTGGTGTAGGTGGTGGGAACCGTGGCAAGGCAGGCATATTTGGGATTAGGTCGGCGGATGTTATGGGAGAGGCGAGCGACATGTATGGGAGGTGGGGGTGCAGTGGTAGACGGGGCAGTGGTATTGGCAGGAGGGGGTAGAGAGGTAGAGGCGGATGAGGTGGTGATGGTGAGGTCGACTGGTGGGTCAGGAGAGGCAGAGAGGTGGCAGGCGAGGGATTAAGCAAGGAGGAGAGGGAGGGAGTGGCAGTGAAGGGGGTAGCAGGCGAGGCAGAGGAGGGGGAGTCCAGGACAGAGAGTGCGAAGGTTCACCAGTCGCAGGGAGTGACGGAGGAAGGTGGGGTTGTGCGGGTTAGGAGAGAATTGTAAAGAAATTTTTCGTCAATGAAACGAACGTGATGGGAAGTATAGATGTGGGAGGTTAGAGGATCTAATCAGAGGTAAGCGCTTTGAGTTGGCGAATATCCGATAAAAACACATTGAATAGATCGAGTTTGAAGTTTACTAGTTGTATCCGGTCTTAACCAAGGGAAGCATAAGCAACCGAAATTATGTAATTTATAAATGTTTGGTTCTTGATTGAATAATTTGAGGTAGGGTGGTTTATTTTTGAGAGACGGAGTTGGGAGTCTATTGATAAGATAGGCGGCGGTATAAAAAGTGTGGGGCCAGAGTGTAAGCGGAAGGTGGGCGTGTGTGAGTAGCGAGAGGCCGATTTTTACGATATGTTTATGGCGGCGTTCAGCGAATCCATTGTGTTCGGGTGTATGTGGAGGAGAGGTAAGGTGGCTTATGCTATTGATATTGAGGTGAGGTGTGAGGTGTGAGTTTTTTGGAATTCCCCTCCATTGTCGGAGTAAAATTGTTTGATCGGTTTATTAAAAAATTTCTCGACAATTACACAAAATTTGATAAAGGTGGGTTCGGTGTCGGATTTTCGTTTTAATGGATATAGCCAAATATAGTGAGTATAGTGATCAACAAATATAACGTAGTACGTGTATGATTCGGATGAGATTATAGGGGATGTCCATACGTCAGAATAAATAAGATCGAGTGGTGAGTTAGAAGTGAGAGACGATTGACCAATGCTTAACTTGTGACTTTTTTTAATAAGAAGGAAACACAATTGTCTTTAAGGGAAATGCGTAAATTGAATTTAGAGTTGAAAGCTTGTAAGATTTTATTGGATGGATGGGCAAGACAGTGGTGCCACGATGCTTGACTCGGGGCTATGGCTAGGTTCGCTTGAGGCAGAGTAAGGAGCCATACGTAAGAACCCTCAATGAGTGGCCCTTGAATTAGTATCGCTCCCGTCATAATTTCCTTAATACAAAAAGAAGTGTGTGAGAAAACGGCGTGAGCGTGATTATCAAGACAAAATTGTGAGACGGATAAAAGATTACGAAAAATAGTAGGGACGACTAGGACATTATAAAATTTAAGATGAGAAGAGGAGAAAGGAAGAGTAAAAGAAACAGAGTGAGTAATGGGGAGGGACGAGCCATTGCCAATCACAAGGTCGTCGGGTCCATCATATGGTTGATGAACAGATAGGGTGTTGAGGTCGTCCGTGATGTGGTGGGATGCTCCACTGTCGACGCTCTAAGAGCGAGGGGGCTGGGTGGATTGGTGTGTGGCAGTGTGTGCTTGGGGTGTAGGACCACGAGGGTGATGGGTAAGGAAAATAACGTTGGGGTAACGGGATTGTAATATGCGACAGTCCGATGCAACGTGGCCAACGCGGTCACAAAAATGACAGTGTCCTTTTATAGGGTTTAGGATAGGCTGGTTGATAGGAGGAGGAGGCGGTGTGGGATGGTTTGTTATTGTAGTTGGTGTGACGGGTTTGGTAGTTTGAGCGGTTGTTGTAGGTGGAATGGGCAGCATGAGCAGACGGGGTAAATTCGATTTGAGCGGGTGTATTTTTGAGACGGACTTCGTGTTGGATAAGTTTCTCATGGAGGGCTTCAAAGGAGATGGATGTATCGCGTGCACGGATGGCTTCGATGACGGAACGGTATTTGTTGTAGTTTAGGCCATTGAGTATTTTTGTGGTGATGTCGTCGACATCCATAGGATGTTTGAGTTGGGCAAGGTTGTCGGTACATGCCTTAATAGAGGTCATGTAATTGGCTATAGTCATGTCATCGGTATGGGGTAATGTTGTCAAGGCGATCTTTTATTTGAAGATGATGTCCTCGTGAGGAGTTGGCGAAAGTGCGGGTAAGGGTAGACCTGGCAGCGTGAGCGGCGGTGTCATTGACGATTAGGTTAGCAATTGGTGGTGCGAGAGTGCATGTTAAGGCGCCTAGGATTAGTTGATCTTGCCTATATCAAGTGGAATAGGCAGGATTTGAGATAGTGATCGAAGTGGTTGCGGGTGGTGTAGGTTTGGTGGTGAGAGTTTTGGGTGGAGGGGGATGTGATCAGTCAAGGAAGGAGAAGAGTGCGAGTCCATTGAGGATGGCTCGTACCTGAAATCGCCATTGACGAAAGGTAATTGTGTCTTTCAATTGGATGCAATTGACAAAGTTAACGATTGTGAGCGGGTTTGCGGGTTCGGCGTTGTTGGCAATTTGGTGCTAGTTCGACATGATGGTTGGTAGGTGTTGCAATTTACGTTTAGGAGAAGAAGGATCGTGTATACGGAGGGAGAGGGAGAGGGAATTTTTGAATGATTGTGAGGATCGATTAGCTCGAGATACCATGTAAAGAATGTAATAGTTGATACTTTCATTCAATAAATTGATACATTATATAGTTGAAGCTACAAGTATGAACATATTTGAATGTAAAGAATATATTCCTAAAATAAATTATTATGTGCAATATATGGGGAGTGATTATAGGGATTGATTTGTGGGATTGATTTGGGATTGATTGTGTTGAATAGTTGCCTTTATTGTTGACGATTGATTCACATTAGGAGTGTCTTTGACATTTACATGTTCTTTTTGCATATTCTACCTTGTTCCCCTCTTTTTTTTTCAAACAAGTTTGACAGCATATAACTCATGATCATGAATTCGAAACGCAACAATTTTTTTTTTCAAAATGGTCGTCTTCTCGAGATCTTTGATTTGAAAAAAAAATCGTTACTTTATGAACTCGTAACCATGAGATATCATCAGTCAAAGTTTGACCGGCCATAACTCATGGGACACGTTCATAAAGTGACAATTTTTTTTTCAAATCGAAGATTTCGAGATAACGATCATTTTGGAAAAAAGAGTAGATCTTGATTGTGTACTTTCTAAGTTTTATAATTAATTTTTCGAGTTTTGTTTTAGAGAAATTGATTTTTTAATATAAAATTTTTGAGTTTACCCACTTAAACATTAAGGTAATAAAATACAACATTACTCGAAAACTATACTTATAAATTTAATTAATTTTGAATACTCAGAAAAAATATCATATAACTTTTTTCATCAAAAAGTTATCATATGACTTATAAATTTGGGACATTCTATGGTGTATCCCTGTGTAACACCCGCAAATGTACCCTATTTGTAATTTAAAAATATTACGGATACTTTTCAGCGAATTTTAGTTTTAGTCTAGAATTTAATTTCCCGTGTCTATTTAGAAAATCCGAGTTCGTTTTCGGACTTTACGGGAGATTCCGAGTAAGTTACGTCTTAAGACGTTTTTGGGCTTTTTCTCATATTTTCCACTTACTCCTTCATATACTCCCTCACAACCCTAACTCCCTCACATTCAATCTCCTTCTTCCTCACCAAATAAACCCCAAATCCCTAGCCTCCATATTTGATCGATCATAGAATCGTCACTACGCCTTCATTTCTCGCTCAAATTCATTAGAGTTTGTCTTATTCTTTCCCTCTCATCGTCCTCTATCCGTATTGGTAATAAAATTTCCGTCTTTCTCGCTTTTCAAATTATCCGTCTTTCTCAAAGGTGAATTATATTCATCTTTTGTCGTCTTTGTTTAGGTGGGGACCTTCAAGAACCCGATAAGGATTTCTATCTAGTGGAGGAAGACTTAGAAATCGTTTGAAGACGCAAAAAGGTAACGGTGAAGGGTTACTCGATATCATTTACGTGTTTTAATGTGTTTTCCATGTTAGAAATCGTATTTAGAATAAGTTAGTAATCATAGGAATTGTGTTATTGATGATGGTTGTTGTTAGTTGTTAATTGATATCAGAATTGATGGTTGGTGTTGATAAATGATGATTGTTGTATGTTATTGACAAGTTGAAAGAAATGAGGATCGCGTGCCCGAGACAGGACGCTGGCAGCGTTGCCTGGCGCTGGCAGCGTTCCTTGCTGCCAGATTTTCCCAAAGTTGAACCTTTGAATTCTATTCCCGCCTTGACTTTCCTTGACCCTTTGTACTTAGTTTTCTTGCATTGATGATTTGTTTGTAGGCCACTCCAATTGACGGGTTTGGGTCTTGGGTCTCGGGTTTGACTTTGACTTTTGTTGACTTTCGGGTTTGACTTTGAATATTAATGTTTCGAATATATGATAATCCTTTCGCTTATATCGCATGTTTTGTGACGGTTTTTGATATGTTCCACTTTGAGTCATTTTACAAATGTTACGGTTTGAGCACTAATTTCCTATGTGCTTTGTACTCTCATTCCCTTGGCTACCTCCACGTTCGTAAGGCTGGAATGTCGGAACGGGGAGTGTATCCTTACTGCTTAATTGCATGTGTTAGTGGGCATATGACGACGTTGTTGGGAGGCGAACGCTTTGCGTTGATCGACCCGGCCGTCAAATGTTGTATACTTGCGAGGTGGTGTCATATGCATGTAGCGTACCGCTTGTTGTGAGGCTTGTGCTTTTTCCGCCTCTTTCGTGAATGTCGACCGATTTTGGGGTACTCGGCGTCTATGATTGACCGAGTCTTGGATGCGAAATGTCATTGCATGTCGAACCGGAAAATGTGATTTCGGGAGTCTGGCCAGATTTAGACTAGGACCGTATTATTATCGTCGTTCTACCAGGAGAAAATTAGTCTACATATACGAAATGATTTGAATCGTGTATGCGTTCAGGGCAATGATTTATCCTGTGGATGCCTTTTAATCATACTTGCATGTACACGGTGCTAGTGCGTGTCATTTACCGTGAGAGATGTCGTCAACGTATTGTACGTTTGGTTGGATGATTATATGATTGATTATTCATGATCTTTGGATGACTTGCCATGGTTTGTTTGTCGAGTCTCAATCTTATCAAACTTATGCCGCTAACGGTGAGATGCAAGCCCTAGTGAGAGTGTATGGTTGCCTAAGAGTGTCATCCCCGAGTCTTTCTATAATATGATGGTTACGGATTTGTACTTCAAATGCTCTTATCTTTATAGATGGAATTGCCTATTTATCCTTCTCGTATTTCACATGTATATTTATATATGCATGCTTCTACTTTTGTATTTCCGTTTATGTACGTTTAATGTGATATGGCTGGGAGAACCCGCAGTTACTCCCCACTGATTGTGGCGTTCATGTTTTTCATGGATGAACAGGTTGCTTGCTTGGATGGCTTTTACTTGTGGTATTTTGGGTTCGGGTGTGAGCTTGCGGGCGTTGGCCTGGATGATTCACTTCTAGACGTTGTTTAGCTAGTTTGCTAATGAATTTGTTACTTGATAATATTTTGAGAGACTTCGTCTCTTTGTAGTATATTATACTTTGGTTTATAATTATTGACACTCCTCGTACCTTTCTAATTGCATGTAAAAAGGTTTTAAAAATACCGTATCTTCCGTTATATTAATCACATGCTTGTATGTTTTATTTCCGCATTCGCGAGGGTTGTTACGCAGTGAGTATTTTTATTTTCTATAATGTACCCCTACATTTTAGAATATCTATGATATACTCCTGAACTTTGTACATTAGTCTATACAATGACCGTACTTGTCGTCTTTGCTAAGTTAGGTTTTTAATTACGCTATTAAAGTGTCTCTTTAGCGTTCCAATTACTCGACAACCTACTCAATTACATATTATTTCGCCGACTAACCCATTAACTCACCAAATAGTATACGAATCTAACAAACAATTCACAAAATCTCCATTATCATTTCATATTTCATAACAAAGGTTTTTAATAGTAGTTTTTACTTCTTATAACTGATTTTGTGATGCAACTTATAGAGGATGATAATAAGACATTAATGAGGTTGAATAAAGGTCAAAATATGGTTGTTTTAAAGGGATAAAGTTAATGCAGAGTTGCAGGAGGTCATTGATGAGTGGATTGTCGCGTACCGCTCAAGCAAAAACAATTTATAAAACCCAACTAATGCGATAGCGGAAGTCGGGGTCGAACCACAAGGATGGAGGGGTCAACTACAAGTTTGAATGAATCTCATTCTAGCCTAATAAGAGATTGGCTGGAAGATTAACTAAAAACTAGAAAAAGCAAGTAATCGATAAATAACAAGATAAAGACAATTAAGGGAAAAACTAAGGTAAAGGGTTCACCTTAGGGGGATTAATGGGTTAGTCTAGTAATTAGCAAATGGGTAATAAATTCGAGTAGGATTAATTGCTAATGTCTCAACAATTAATAATCATCAACAAAGTCATCGCATTTGTCTCAAATCACCAATATAAACACTTAGTCTAATCATCTCTACCACCGTCGCTTAAGAGATAATCAAACGATACTTGATAAAATGGGCAACTTTCGTTTACACATTTCATCAAACACCTAGTGTGCATATGGGTAATACCCAAACTATTACCACAAATCTACTAATTACCCAACTAATTATCCCACATAATCCTCCCTTAGGCTCCCCCTAAACCCTAGAGGAAATCTACTCACTCATTCTAAGGGAAATCAAACAACTAGAGGCAATGAATAGTGAAATAAACATCATGCAAAGGAAATGAATAATAATAACAATCAAATGATAAACAATAAACTAGAAATGAAAATAAATTGCATAAATAACAAAAAGATGAGAAATTTATACCAACAAGTTTGTATTAGTGAATAGGGAGAATGTCTTCACCCCAAAATCCTCAATACAAACCCAAAACTATGATAATTCTACTAGGAAAGACTAGATCTACCAACTTGAAATGAGAAATTAAGTTTAATTAGGGAACGATTAGGAGAGTAATTAGTACTTAATAGAGGTTACAAATTATCTAGGGTTTTGTGCTAAGAGATAATGAAAAAGCTGCTTACAAAATATTAGGGGAAGGGTATATATAGGTATCTCGAAAATTAAGAAAGAAAATAGAAGAATTGACGAAATGCGGATTTGTGTTCCTGGCCGGTCGACCGGCCGCCGACCCTCTGACCGGCCTGGAGCACATCAGTGTCTTCATTTTTCTCGTCTTCAAAATTCTTCTAAGTATGAGATATGGGGGTCCTGGCCGGTCGACCGGCCGCCGGTCTCCTACCGGCCTGGAGCACAAATCACTCCCCAAGTAGTTACTGATGTAGTGCAGGCCGGGTGACAGACCGGCCGCCGGTCGACCGGCCAGCACTACCTGGGCTGACTTTTTCACTCTTTCTTTTTCCTTCTTTGTGGAGTTGCGGTCTAGGCCGGGTGGCCGGCCACCGGTCAGTGGACCGGCATGCGCCACCTGACTCTCCTCATTTCATTCTTCTTCTCATTTCCAAATCCCGACTCATGCAAGGTCTTTATGCACCAATTTCTTCATTTCCGCCTTAATTCCTACAAATTAAGATCGACATTCATAGTACGGGAAATCGGGGAGCAAAATGCAATTAAGGGCACGCAAATCCGTGTAAACGGACCAAAATGGGGATGAAAATGAGAGGAAAAATGTGACTAATTAAATATTTATCAGTCATTATGGAGAAATAAGTAAGGAGTTTAGGGGTACACAATAGATTATAAAAAAGAAAGGGGTACACCGTAGATTATATAAATAAGTAAGAAGTTTATGGGTACGAATCTAACAAATATGGTTGTTTTTCAGTTTTCTACGTCAACGTAGAAAACTGAAAAACTCGAGGGTACACCGTAAATTATAGAAACTCGGGGGTACACCGTAGATTATTGAAATAAGTAAGAAGTTTAGGGGTACGAATCTAACAAATATGGTTGTTTTTCAGTTTTTTACGTTAACGTAGAAAACTGAAAAACTCGGGGATACACCGTAGAATATATCCCTAAACATTTTAAATACTCGGAAGAAATATATGTAAACTTAAAAATTAAAAGGATATGAGGTAATACATCCAATGAGGAGTAGCACTTAAAAACCAAAAAACATAAAAATACCATGTAGATTATCCAATAAGATATGTTGATTAAAATCATGCTAAATTTATACTGCGTACCACCTACCGTTTTAAATTTGGTGGGATTAAGATTAAAATGGAACACTATCTTTGAAATCTAATTATTAATGTGTTTTCTTACAAAAATCTTAACAACTATAGGAAATAAATCAGCATGATACCACCCATCAAAGATAAAGAGTTCTAGCCTGATCCTATATGTATGAGTACTTTATGACCCGTATTAATTCACAAATTCCCATTTAAGACGGGTGACATACTCTATTTTATTTAACTATTGTTTTTATATAATAGAAATATATTTCAAATAATGTTAACTACGAGATTGGGTGAATTATAATATTATATCTTATCTTAAAAATGTGCCTTGGTTCTGTCAGGGCCGTCTCTGAGATTGAGGGGCCATGTACAAAATCAAAAATTGGGGCTCTATGCGCATATTACTATAGAAAAAGAATATGTAGTTAATCGAATATTTTTTATTTGGTCTAATATTCCACAAATTCATATATTTGATCTTTAAACAATATAAGTAAAAAATTTGACCGAATAAGTTTAAGATATCAAATATTGCTTTGTCCATACAAGAAAATTATAAGCAATTATAAAAATTGTTTAGAAGTAAAAATGTAATTTAAGTAAAAATGTTTAGTAAGGTAGTAAGTTTAGAAGTTTTTTTACCAGGTAGCAAGTTTTGAAAAGTGTAGTTTATAAGAGAATTAATTTACCCTAAAAAATAATAGACTTAAATAATGACAAACAAGGCGATTTACATATTGAAAGTTAAATAAATAAATAAAAAAAACTCCCTATAATCACAACAATTGTTGAAATTAATTGCCCACAACTTCACAACTCCGTTTTTTAGTATGGAGTACATTGTTGGGGAAATGAGAGGGGCAAAATTGTCAAAAGTGTAATGAGATGAGTAAAATATGTACTGCGAAAATCAACACCCTTAATTTATTATTGTTGAGTGTTGACATATCTCATGAACTTTAGTCATTGTTTTGGGCCTAGGTTTTGCTGAACTTTGGGGCAAAATTTTGGGGCGCATGTGTGACCGCACGGGCTGCACACGGTCAAAGATGGGCTTGGGCTCTGTTTGACAAATCGTAGAAGCAGATTTATGATAACGGATAACGTTAGCTGAATACGGTTAGATAGTTTTATTAGCAAGTTTAATTATTAAATTAAATTACAGATTTAAGGAAAATGTGTTTGGTAATTAACATATTACCGGAGTATATGATATAATATATGATAATTATATCATTTTCATGTACAAATTAAATATGCTCTTAGCAACATTCAGCATATTCAAAAACAGTAAATTCCAATACTATCAGCATATGCACGTGATCATGGAGAGTGATTGCTTAACTGTGATTACGGATTTGAAGAACGGCATGAATGGACGGAGTGATATCCATTTAATTTACAATGATATTTATGATTTATGTATGCATTTCGATAGTTGTATTTTCAATTATGTTCGTAGAAACTATAACAGCGTAGCTCATGATTCAGCTCATCTAAGCCCTCGGGTTGTAGGTAACACTTGGTGGCCGGCGGATTTCCCCCTGATCATTTCTCGTTTGATTGAGATTGATTCAAGTAATAGAAATTAACCCGCATCTGGGTTTTATCAAAAAAAAAAAAAAAATTCAAAATATGTCATTTACCAAAGAATGACATTAGCAGATTAATTGCTCAATCTACCACTTAGGGCAAAATCTACTAATCTTCTTATTAAAGCAACAACCAAGTTTCTCCTTATTAAAGCAACAACCAAGTTGCTGATTTGTCAATCAGTCCTTAAAAGTAGGAAAAGTAAAGAGACCACACTATATTATAGGAATTAATTGCAAAATTCAATCATTTTTTATGGTACATTGAAAAATATAACTGGAGTTATTAAATATATAGAGTGACTTACAATATTTTTAAAAAAATCATCTTTACAATAATTTACGATTTACTATAATTTAGAATGATTTACAAGCATCAATAAATCAATATCACAAAAATGTCAGCTGTAAAATCAATGTCGGGTACCATAAAAAGTGGCTAAGAAATGTGATTTAAAATATATGTAAAAAAAATTTATATATAAATTTTAGATTTCAGAAAATGACTTTTAAATAAATTCAATGATAAGTACCTTAACAAGTTATAAACATCTCCCATTTTTTTTTTTAAAATGACTTGATAGATTTTACAGATTTGTAAAATGTTAAAAACAAATGATATAAATTAATTTAATAATGAATTAACTGTTCTCATATTCTGTAAATTTACATGTTCAAGATATGAAGTACATGAAATGATTTTAATACTCAAAAAATTGAAAGAAACTTCCTTCAACAATAAAACGACAAGAGAAACTGTAAAAAAAAAAAACAAATCAAAGCAAGAAAATTACTATTTTTTTGTGATAGCACATCAACACAACTAATTCAAAGTAATAGATGATGAAAAACAATCGAATTACTCATGAAAATTAAAAATTTGTAAAAAAAAAAATTAATAAAATAAATATAGAGCCTTTTTTAAGACCAATTTTTATCTTTTATAGTTATATAATTATTATATAATATTAGTAAAACTAATCATTTTTTGGTAACATATAGAGTATTCAATATAGGAACGTTATACAAAGTAGTGAATTGATCATTTGTTACACATACAAAACAAATAGTAACTATATTAGGTAAACTTTGCTTTAAAAGAAATAAATAAAAGTACATTTTATTTTAAAAAAAATGCAGAAGTTTAGATTATTTTTATCAAGTTAAATTATTTTTTATCGTTTTATGACTTCCGTCATTACGTTTTTTAAATTACGTAAATTCACATTTAAATATTCTAAATTTAACTTGATACAAAATATATTCGAGTTTTGTACTCCTTTATTATTTTATTGAATAAATGACCAAGTTCAAAACACTATGACCATGTTTCATTTGTAAAAGATAAATAGTACGTTGTAGGCATGTTATATTGCTACGTTTTAATTTAATCTTTTTTGTAATTTGAGAAGTGATCGAGAAGAAAATTGAAATATAAGAATTTGAATATTTAATAATTTGACTTAATTGTATTAAATATGCACTGGTCAAAATTTACATTTTCATTCAAACCCATTTAACAATCTATATTAAATGAAAAATGGGTTAAAATATTTATTTTAAAGATGCACCAGTCATGTGCACAGGTGTGACAACATAAAAAATGGGTTGAACAATTTGCATGGGCATGGGAGTATCAAACTCGTGCTATTTAATTATTTTGGTATAGTTTTCATTCAAATAACTTTATTTCATCTTATATAAGTCGGGGTTTTTGAAATCGCCCCACTTATAAAAGAAAGAAGGAACTCTAATTTAGCTTACAAGGGGACATATTGTACTACCACCGCTTGACCAATCGACCTTACATAACGTATCATTTATGCTAATTGCAAATGAAATTTATAATTCCAATCTAAATTCTTAGGTATGACTTTTATGTAATTCAATATTAACATTTGTAATTTAAAACTGTTAAACAAAAAGCAGAGATTTATACTTTATATTAAAATATTATTTATAAAGTTTAAGTGAAGATCGATAATTAACGAATATAAAATTTAATCAAGAATATTTTACATTTTTTTTATAATAACAAAATTTGAGATTGCATACCCGTGCAATTTGCACAGATTTAAAACTAGTTTAATCAAATATTCTATTTACCACACATGACTTTTTGACTAACAATTTCTTAAATGAGCTAGTGTCATATACTCCGTAATAAGTATCAGCAAGTCGTCTGTCTTCAATAAGAATTATTGAATAATTATTACTTAATCCCTCTATTAATAATATTTGTTCCTCCACTTCCAGAAGTATTTATCATATATTTCATGATGTTTTAAGTAAGAAATCGCCTTCGGTTAAACAGAGAGTCTTTTAAATAACATTATTTAAGTTCAAACAACAACTAAAGATAAGTATTACTCCGTAGTATGTAACTATTTCATTCTGTTCTAAAAGGTAATCCTCTTTCTCTTTCATTATTCTTCTTCATTATAATCTCTTTTATTAGTTTTATTTTCCCTACACCATAGACAATCAGTTTATTTACTTCCTTTGTCCCAGTTATTTATTTGCAAAAGACAAACAAATGAACGAGGCGGGGATTCGGGAAAGTATATTTCATTACTAATCTCTTTTTATTTTTCCTATCATCATGTAGATGGCTCAAAGACAGTGCATACGTTATTATTACATTGTCGTCGTCCTCCTCCTCGAGATCCTCCTTCTTTTTGGTGTTATCGGCGACACTAGACTAGTTAGTAAAGATGGAGAATTACCCCCTCATAAGGATGCTATTAAGACAATCAAGGTATATAACTCAAGTTAGTCCCCTTCTTATTAAATGGCAATGCTGAAGGAATTAGTACAGGCATATCTTTGAAATCATGCTCAACCAATGTTGGTCTCTCAATGTCTCTTAAGACGGATATAAGATTAAAACGGGTTAAACAACACCTACTCGGCTATTTGCGTAGTAATGACAAGGCTTTTTTGCTAATAGCAATCTTAATATTCCGCTTTCTCTTATTTATATTATTTTATCCGATTTAAGTTTAATACCAATACCCATTTCTTAAACAAGAATTGTGATGTCTACGTGCATCAAAATACTAGAATTATGAGTGATTCGTATACTCATATGTTTAAGCATTTCATATAATGTTATTGCAGACAGAATACGGTGACATATACGATTGCGTGGATTTCTACAAACAACCTGCGCTTGATCATCCTCTACTAAAAAATCACAACTTTCATCCAGAGGTACATATGTAGACGGAACTTTGACCGTATTTTTCGACATCTATACATTACTTTTAATTTTTTTGACGAAATTTCTTTTCGTGAAAGGTGCCTTTATAATAAGGCCAAATATAATGTTTTAGTTTCATATAGACATTCTCCTACTTATTTACAGTCGAAGTTCGTAAACTTTAACCTCCAGAAAGTAAATGAGAAAAAAATAGGAAAATAGAGTGAGTAATTATTAATCAAATCTTTGTACAAGAGTTTAATACACAACAATACATTTTCATTTTTGGTTTGTTTAAAAGTTTAGAAATGTTTTATGATGATTTAATTGATTGAATAGATGAGACCAACATCGGTTCCGAAAGCAGAAAGAAGAAAAGAGGTATCACAAAAAGAGCGGGACTTGTTTGTAGAAGCCATACGATTGAAAGATGGTGGATGTCCTAAAGGAACAGTTCCTCTAAGAAGAATGCACAAACATGGCGTCCTACCGCCAATTACGTCTCTTCATAAGTTACATGATGCTATAAATACTAATTCATCCAAGTACATTAGGCCCGGAACTTTCGTATGTTCAACTCCTATTACGTCCCTCTCTCGCTCATTCAACTAGTTATTTACGTTTTATTAACATAGGAGTATGTACGTCGTATGACATAAATTGTCTGTGTACAGTATGCTATAGCTCAAACAAACAATGACATAACCAAGGGTCATTATGGGGTTGGAGCATATATTTCGACGTACTACTCTCAGCTCCGTTCACCGGTTCAATACAGCTCTGGTGAGGTTATTATCAAAGCCGGTGGCGACAGTATTACTGTTGGTATCACTGTAAGTCGTTTAATAACCCCCTTTTTTATGTTCTTGCTTGTTTTATTTTAATTTTATTTATATTACATAGTTCTTATGTAAGACCGTTATGTGATCCTACAATATAGGATAGTACTGATCTACTAACACATTTCTTCATATGTTATTGTAGGTCAATCCCTCGGTGTACAAAGACAATTTAACTCGATTTTTCGTATACACAGTTGTAAGTGCAACAATTATGTTAATAGTACTGTCAGTAACTAGAATAGTGCTAGACCCTAGTGGTTTAGATAAAGTTACGGTGGATATTCGGTCACTGATTTGAGTCCCGGCCCATTTACTGTAATGTCTGTTACGACCTGTCGTTCATAATGACCGGAGTCTTTTATCTACGGAGTACTGTGTGTTTATTAGACTAAGTATTTGTGCTATTATTGATTATTGATAATGCATAACGATGAATTTATAAGGTGAATGGCAAACCTTGTTTCGATGGTGAATGTGGATTTATAAGCGTACGATCAGATATTCCCCCCAGCTTCCCTATCAAGCAATTGTCAATCAAAGGCGGTTCAATTTTCTATCAAAAGATGCTAGTTTCCCGGGTGTGTGCTACGGCCTCATTAATCTGTCTCAATACTTCCGTTCAAGTCATTTGTTTACTTTTATACTATCATTTACATTTATCAATCATCCCTCTATGAAACTTGTGAAAATGTAGGACCCACGCAACGACAACTGGTGGCTGGAGGTCAATGACGTGGTGATCGGGTTTTGGTCATCGCAGCTATTCTACGGGTTAGCCAAGTCAGGGACATTGGTTGCGTGCGGAGGAGAAGTGTATTACCCAGGACAGAACAATGCACCTGAAATGGGGAGTGGTTTAAAACCACACGAGGGAAAAATTGAAGACATTGCATTTTGTAAAGAGTTTGTTGAAGTGAATGACAAGAATGAATTAGTGAGTGTTGATAATACTTTTGAATATGCAAATAATCCTGATAATTATGGGGTTTTGGATAGGGGTTATACTGATGAAGAGTATGGTCATGTTGTTCTATATGGGGGTCCAAATAGATAATTCAGTGGATCCTTGTTACAAATTTCAAAATTTTTTACTCTTTATTTAAATTCCATAATAATAATAATAATTACTTTTCTCATAATACTTAATTTTATTTCATTTTTAGTAGTTGTAACTTGTAAAGACTGGTGGAGTCAGGATTTGTGGTTAGGGGCGCGAACGAATAGCACAGTAAGGTGTACTAGAAAAAATATCGAAAATTTTAGCTACAATTTTCAGTCCGAGGGAGTAGCGCCCTGCAGCCTTGCTAACCCCTTGGCTCCGCTGCTGTGTAGAGAGGAGTGTATATATGATGCAAGTATGACTCTCTAGTCTCTAAGTCATACCTATAATCAGATTGAACTATATTGCTGAAGACCTTGACATGGTTTCTTCACTAGAAAACAGAGGACAATATCAGATCATAGTTTGTACAGTCTTCCACTTTGAATTGGTTAATCGGCCACCCGATCGATTTCAACTTACGCATAAAACACAAGGAAATTGATAGTTTCTTGAGGAAGTCGTATTTTAGGACACAGGATGATGAGATGTGCTATTCCATATGCATACACTGATACAAGTATGAGAACTCGTGTGACATTAATGAAAGAATAAATACGACACCGGAACTGTGTTTCATGTACAAAGGCAGTGCAAAGATTTACAATGCTGACAGAACAAAATTGAATTGAAAGGAATCAACCAACAACAGCAAGTAGACTTTGGCGGACAATAGGAATTGAGCATAGAATAGACCCAAAGATACCAGTGAGGGCATACGCAATTGCACAGAAAGGTAGAGCTTCTGGTTCCTTTGCTGACAATGCGGCTGTTCCTAGTCCGTGAGCACTGCCATATACATATCATAATTAGCAACAACTATGCATTGTCGGAAACAGGATGTGGACCGAATGCTGATTAGGTTATATACCACGCAGTACTCATATATGAGTATCTGTCATGGATGGTAAGTCGAAGTTGCTTTTTGTATTTACTCGCCGTACTGCCTAATCGCCTATAGCCCACCCATTGTTCAATGGCTATCTTGGAAAGTTTTTGCATTTTCTTTTTTAAATTAACTACAAAAGCATAGTTTATGAAGGTAACTTATTTATTACAAATATTCAATTTTCGTAAGACCGTAAGTGTTACCTGGATGCTGTAGCTATGCCCCGAGCAATAGGATCACGGAACTGCAGCTTGTCCAACACAACTTGCACAAAGTTCGCTCCAACAAGACCCGTCAACACCACCACAGCAGCTGTTAGTGACGGATTCGTACCTGGGAGACCAATTATTAAACACCACTTGTCAATTTTCAGATTCAAAATGTTGGAAGTGCAAGAATTATAAGCTAGTTCAGCCGGTTAAGTCATTCAGTTGTGGTACTTATGACCTAGGTTCCAAACATGTCTGCATCAAAACTTCTATAATGGCTCTCTTTACACCAAACAAACGACCACAAAAGAGCCATAGCATGCTGTAAGCCTGTAATATTATGATATAAATTGGCAAGACTATTACGTGTTAATCAGTTAGTGTGGTCTACTGATGTTACTAATCGAGATGTGTGAAGAAAATTTACCTTCGAACAAAGAGACGATGCTGAGGGCGAGAGCAACAGTGATGCAGCGAGGTAATATTGAGATGGTCAGTGATTTCTCTAGCCCCACTAGACGTCCTATAAAAGCAGTTGAATATAGCGAGAACAGTGTTGAAATTATGATAGATGTGAAGATCTCTGCCGCATGCCTCTTTACAAGCTGAAAAATCATTGAACAGACGAGATATGGTCACAAAATGACGTTTTATATGTCAACGTATAAAGAACTTTTGTGATCGAAAAATGTTGACTTCTCACTGATACATCCTTACAATATTTACAATAGTTACAAACTTCTAAATAAGAGAGGACATGAAAATAGTTATTTTGATGACTCAAACATGGTAAAATCTTACATTGTATCTCTACATATATTTGGAGAAAACAATGGTCGGAACCGACATTGGCTGACCACCAAATTTTGGATTGCCAGTACTAAAGAAGGCTCTGAACTGTAAATGACTGAAGTGACTGAACAAACATACAGATCCCCTTGTTCAGCACTACTTACCTTTCTCTGTTTGAACATAGAAAAGGCAAAGGAGATGATGACTGATCCTAAGAATCCCATCAAAATGTCACCAGCTCCGGGGTTCGTAGAGACCTTGGTAAGATAATATCCTTCACAAAGTCAAAGTATTAGTCTTGAACAAAATGGTCACAATTTACAGCTTATCTTACAAAATTCCAGTTTTCGAGCTAAACACTATGAAGTAGACTTAATTACACCTTTCAGTTACATTTTAAAAATCTTCTTGTTACCTTGAAGAATGAAAATTGAGAAACGGTAAAAATCCTTGTTAAGGCAATTAGTCTTGGACGAAATTCAAGAAATGTGAACAGCTGAACTATACAGTCAATATAAATACTCTGGTTTGTATAAAATTCTAGTCCAGACCGTTGAAGTTTACATTATTGGAGACTTCAAGCAAAGTCGGTTGCAAACCTAAAACAGGATCAATCCCAGATTTTGATATGTACCCAAATGCGAAGGCCGCTAGATCTGCAGATAGCGCACAGCATATAATCGGATGAAAAACCATCTTCAATCCAGATGGCAACCTGAATGCAATTAAAGAGAAAAGCTGTAACTTTCCAAATACTTTAGTTCCTTCTGATGAGTATTTAGCCACGACAGTATATCAACTATATCATCTACTCCGTCCATCAATTGCATTCACTACCTTCCGATATTTCACAACTTATAAGAAACGGGCGAGTAGAAAGGGTGTGCATATAAGTCAAGTGGATGGAGACCGAAGCGGGTAAGTAACAGCATGAGGATGCGCAGGAGGACCCATAACTTATGTGACTTGAGCGGCTATTTTTTTTTTCACAGTCAAATTTAGCCAAAAGTGAAATGTTGTGAACTGATTTAATCGCTGCAAAATTGAGTTGTAGTGAATCAAAGGGAATAGAGGGAGTAATAACCAGAGAACAAAAGTTATAGAACTATCAACTTACGCAGTACCAATAATGTAGCCAAGAACTGTTGCTGCGAGTAAGAAAGGAAGGCAGGTGCGAGCACTAGTTCCTAAGATGGTTGGATAAATAAGTGCACCAACAAATGAAACAATGAAAATACCACTCCATGCCCATAATTCAGAAGAAGAAAAGGGAGGTGGTTTTGACATAGGCTCAGCGGGTATCAGTTCCGTCTTTACAATGTTCCTTACTGCTATAGCTGTGTATCCTGCTACACATAGTGAAGCCAGCCACCCTCCAACTACAAGAAGCTCAAAATTAGAAACAGTGAGAGAGAGAGAGTGATGTTTGTAACACAATAGAGTGTATACATCACCACAAATAATACCCGTGTAGAAAGCATGTAATGAGATCAAGGTAGGTTAAAGTCTTAAACAAGCGCGATTGCTGGTTAACAGGGACAATTAAGCTCAATTACTGATTACAAACACAAAAGTGACGCCTGGATGAAGGTAAACACCATTTAAATGCAGCTTATTTACTGATCAATACTCAGAGAAACAGACGTCTCCCACATTTTAGCATTGTTTGGCAGGTTTTTACTTGACAACTAAACTCAATTACTGATTATCAAGTTGTTAACTTAATTGCTGGAGAGACTAATGATATCTGACTATCAAGCTAGCGGGTAAAGTCACTCAAGAATGGTATTCATATTGTGGTCAACCTGTGAGCGTCAAAATTGTTACGCTTGGCACCCTTTGCAACGGAAAATAGTCACAGTTAGCTTGACATAGTGAATATTAACTAAAAGTCACAACCATTCCCACGTTTCTCCACTGAGTTAAGCATCCCTCGACCTTCAGTGAGCTTAGACTCAACGCAAAGGAGTTGAGCTACACAAGATGCTCTCAATGACAGAACGGACTCTGTCATACCAAAAATCAGCAAGCTCGCTAAAACAGTTGCTAGAAGACAGCAACGGAACATATGAACGGGAAGAGGGCCAACTCAAAGTTTAACAAGAATACGACTGCGTAGAAAGGCAGTTAAGAATGAGATTGAGTTAAAAGGCTCATAAGCAATACCTAAAATGCCTAAAATCTTCGCTCCAGAAGCTGGTGGGATATCTTTGATAGCAAGAGGCAGAATTACCAGTGAAGGAACATAGAACAAAGGAAGCCACCTTTGAATAAACAAAATGGCAGGCTCAAAAAAGTTCATTAAACCAGAAGCAGCAGACGGAACTATAGAATCGAGGATAACCAGAATCGAGAATGTACAAAACATCCCGAACAATGCACTTGGAAACTGAATAGATGCTTCAACAAATGCCTTTTTTAAAAGCTTATCCATTGCCAAAATTATCCCTAGTGATACAACCAAATGAGCTACACCAACCACCTGATTTACACCAAGAGCCGCCATACAATTGTCATTACGGTTTCAGCATTAACATGATCCAACAATATTCTACCAACATTTATGCTGATTGACCCGAAACAGCAAATTTTCAAGACACCAAGGATGAAGTACAATTCAACGGTTAATCAAGGAATTACTAACAATCTTTTGGGAAGCCATAATAAAGAAAACCCAAGTAAATTCAAGAACAGTTTTTTCTAAAATATGCCCTAATAGCACGTGTTAAAAAATTTCAATTTTCGATATTTATCATTACTTTTCATTTAAATTTTCTTAACACGTGCCATTAGGTCACATTCTTAAGAAACTGATTAAAGAAAAGAAACAGCAATGTCAGATTGACATCATCACAAGTTAAAGTGTATATATGTTGGAGAAATGTAACTAATTATACCAAACAAACTTTGAGGTTATGTCATTATGATCAACTTGTGTACAAGTAAGGGTCAATTAGGAGGTTATTAGACAATGATGATGATCAAAATTTGAACACTCAAGTAAAACCAACCTTAATCCGACAAAATTACCGAAAATGTCTTAGCCTAGTGTGGATAATATGTCAGGTACTAACTATACTGCCCTTATATCTCATTTGACACGTAAATAAAATTGGGCTTCTGAAGTCCAGCAATTTAATGAACAATACATTATTCAGTCTGTCTTGCTGTGACGGTCACAAGCAAGTGACCTCTCACAATCCCTCTCAGTTGCCTCTTTGTCTCACGTCACAAGATTGTGATAACTTGTGACGGATTTTGTCCGTCTCAAATGAGAATTTGTACATTATTTTAATGCATAAAACCACTTAACAAAAAATTATAAATACTACATTAGAATCACAACAAAAATTAAGAGATATTAGAAAGACTAACATTTTGGGTGATTGTGGATATAACAGTATTATTTGAGCTAGAATCAGCTGATTTAGCCAAAATTAATCGATTAGAACGAGATTTATGAGGACCCACTTGCAAAAATCGATAATTATTACCAACAACTTTAATGGGTACCCCTGAATTTCCAACATTGGACTGACATTTTATGGGTTTAATTCCTAGGGGTATGGTTGAAATTATGGAATTTGGGCGGTAATGGCGGTTGATTGAAAAGTAGAATGGTAATTTTGTAGTAAGTGCTGTGGTAGTGGCCATTGTTGTAACAGGTTTTGGTGGTTGAATTGCGAGTTGGAACTCTTGGAACTTGGAAGTTGGAAGGGTAACGAACTTCTGGTGTTCTGGCAAGGGCATTTTTGGAATATTATTTATTGGTTGTGATGGCAAATAGATCGATCAAATTCGGGCTTGGGTTAGACACGAGTTTGGTCCATATAATTTTTTACCCATATGCAAGTCAATTAACGGATTTGAGATAAACCAGGCAAAACTTGATTACTTCGTATTTTTTTTCAAAAGTGGTACTCCCTCCTAGTTTCATTGTTCTTCCCCTTTTAATATAATACTCCTCACATATATTAGAGGAAGGGGAAGAACAATGAAATTAGGAGGGAGTATAATCTATGATTCTCCGTTTTAACCATTTGTTCGCCTTTTTATTCCACATGAGGTATTTTACTCAAAAGTAAATTAATGATTGAAACGTAAAAATGTTTACAATTACACCACTTCACAAGTCATCCGTCCATTTTATACCGACAACAGACATAGTTATTATTTGTAGGGGTGGGCCATGGCATTTGTATCATTGTATGGACCAAAGGTGTGTTTTTGTCATTAAAGATAGGGGGATGATGATTTAAACCAAGAGTTCTAAAATTGTGGTAATGAATGAAAGAATATTGTTGTGGAAATATCCTAGCTCAGTACAGTTGTACTTCTAATTAAATGCTGCAAATTTCTAGTTTAAATTTTGTCTGTAACTCCTCATTTTTCAACATAAATGAAAAAATGTTGATGGTATCAGCCCAATAAGAAATGTAATTGAGTTATACCATATATCTTCATTTCAGATTTTCGTTTTCGGAATCATCCGATTGACCTCGTTGATTTTTCGGAAATTGCTTGATATTAAGCAGATAATAATCTGTAGTTAGTTGCAATTTACAAGGGGATTATGACGTATAACCATATGAGTATACACGAATGTATAAGAAAAAAAAAACCAAAGTACATTATGCTTATTTATCATAATCTATATAAGAGATTGTAGTACATAATGCTTATTCATCATAATCTATATAAGTGACTGTAATAGCGTATCGTGTCACAATGTGGAGTCTTCATAGTGAATTTAGCAATCCACAACCTTGATCTCGCCTTAGACCAAGTCTATATGCTTCATCTCCGGAGGAATACAAAGAACGACAAAGACTTACAAGAATAATAAAGCATTTTCGTTCTTTTGGCAAGTATACAAAGTACTAAATGTATAAGGAGCCTAAAACTAGAGTTTAGAAGTCAGTAAGCTCCTCAGTTGTCTCCTGAGCACCTTCCCTGCTGCTGATTTCGGTATCGACTTCACAAATACCACTTCTCTAACTTTCTTGTACGGAGCAACCTACAGGAAAACCGAATTAGCAGAACTCTTTCGGTAATTAAAAAGCGTCTTAAGAGACTGACTCATGCTATTTTCGAACAAAACTAACTCATTTACCCAATGAACCGAACCATCAAAGAGAGAAGTGAAGTTATAAACAACTCATTATATGGTCCGATTTGATGATAATATTCTCATGAGGGACTAAAGTGATTATTAATTTTCCAAGTTTCGTGTAAACATAGAGGTCAGTTTTAAATTGTCTTAGTTTATTTGACGGTTTCGTGAAAGAATAACCACTTTTTGATGTATATAGATGTTTGAACCCAACCTCCTTTGCAACGTAGTTGATGACATCATCCCGAGAAAGCATGCTACCGGGGTTCTTGATGACAAATGCTACTGGAATTTCGCCAGCTTCTTCATCTGCTGCTCTGCTCAAGTAAAAATGGCCCAGTTCAAAACCAGATCTATGGAAACAAGTCGTTCAATTTTGCTCAGAATGAAATACTTGCTGTGTTCTACTCTCTTCTTTCCAATCATTTGTTTACCTTTCATCAAAATACACCTCACAAAGAATAAAAAGGTAAACAAATGATTGACGGAGGGAGTACGATTTACTTATTACTTCATCTAAACCGCCAGATGTATTTTTATAACAAGCATTTACAATAACAGACCAACAGTTACAGCTAAATTAAATGTTGATATGACAACTACTACTATGTGCAATGATCTATTTACAGAAATGTTTGATCAACATAAATTCGTAATAGTACTCAACCAATTTCCACATACATAACAGCAGCTCATTTATTACTTAGCTGCAAATTGTCTGACCAGATCAAGAAATTGACTGACTGCAAAAGTCCTAAACACCTTCGTATTTCACTCGATAAGGCCACAGTTATCAGATTGGCTCATATACAATGTCATAAATTTTGTGAGTTGCTGCCTTGTGACTTTCTAATGTCATTAATACTTCGACTCCTTCCTCATGAGTTTGTAGTTATGTTCAGCACAATGCTCTAGGATATGGGTATCGAATACGTATCTGACCCTTACCACTGTCACACTTTTCCGAGAAGAGCCAAGAAAAAGTAGGAATGACCGTATGGGGAGTTTATTATGATATTTAATGATTTTAAGCCTTGCATCTTAAACAAAATTATTTCAAAAACGTCAAAATGTTTCAAATTTGTAACTAAGCGTTTTTAAATGATTTGTCTGTGCACAACCACACCCGTATACTCATTTCAGGACAGAGTTTACGACGTATGACCCTGACCTGTGTACCCGAATTTAAGTAAACTAAATATTATGTATAATGAGTTTATGACTTACCCTGTTACAGCAGCATCAATTATTTCAGGATGTAACATCAAAACAGATTCCAAATCAGCTGGGGCAATCTGCATACAAAATCCAAAGATTGTAGTACCACAGCAAGATAGTGAAGGATCGCCAAATGTTGCTATAATTGTACTATAACTATAACGAGTGGAGTAAAAATGGTACCTGGAAACCCTTGTATTTAATAATTTCTTTCAACCTATCAACTATGTACAAGTAACCATCATGATCAAAGTATGCTATATCCCCTGTATGAAGCCACCCATCGTCTTCAATCGTATAACGAGTAGCCTCACTGTTGTTCAGATATCCTGTCAAGGAGGCAATCACATGAATTTCCTTCAGGATCAATTAACCGAGGTTGTCATTTATAATTAATCAAAATTACTAATTTTATAATCAATAGCATTACTCAAAAGATGAAACTGTTGTATATTATGAGAGAATTGCAGTAAAAGTCGACACCTTTTGGGAAGTCAAGTGGGTATATTATAAATGGGACTGGTTGGGTATATTAGTATAAGTTGACACTCAAGTACGCTGTACGCAACCGTCATAATTAAGTAGACATCCAACCAATGTTTAGCTTTACGCAGCATGCTTATTGCCTTATGGTATGACAAATCAAGATCTAGCAAATTAAGAAAATTATACTTCTAAATTTAGCAATACAGAATAATCTGATAAACTTTTCTCTAAAGAGATATTTTATAATTATAATGCCAAGAGTTCCACAAAAAGTGGTAATGGAAGCTACCTTTCATAACTCCGGGTCCACGCAGTAAAAGCTCTCCAGCCTTTCCGGGTGGCAGACATGAACCTGTAGTCCAATTTACCACTTTAGCCTCCATATTTGGAGCCAAGAGGCCTACAGAGGTATGCTTGTGGCTATTCTCCATATTGAATCCTCGAGTTCCTACTGCTGTTGACTCCGTCATGCCATAGCCCTGCAGTTAATACAGCCAAACACATGATAAGGATAATTAAGAAGGTTGTAAGCATGCCGGAAAGAATTAATAATACAATATTTCATTCTCGAATACAAAATTAACAAAACAGACCACTTTTTCTTAACTCTGAACATTGAAACATTTTACAGTCTGTTAAAGTAAGAAAACTCATTAAGCCACATGGAAATCTAAGCCAAACATATATAATACTCATTCTAAAACGAGATCTGCAAAACAGATTACTTTCTCATCACTCTGAATATTGAAACATTTTACAGTCTGTCAAAGTAAGTTCAAATTAAGCCACATGAAAATTAAAGCCAAACATTAATTTGCCTCGATTATTGGAGCATATACAAAATCAACGATAAGGTCTTGACTAGGGGAGGGTTGAGATTTACGGTTTCAAGTCAAACAAAACTCATATGAGAACGATCATACATGTGAGACCAACTTATTAACCCCATTATTATAGGGCGATGATAACGCCACTACCGTTTTGTTTGATGCCACTCAAATACAAGCTAATTATATGGGTATCTTACTATTCACTATCTCACAACTTGAATGTCAATAGTAAAAACGGTAGGGGATTTATCATTACCCTTATTATAGGAGATACAAAAGGTTTGGGTAACTCTCACATTCGTCTCCTAACTCTCCTTATCATTACCCTTATTATATGAGATACAAAAGGTTTAGGTTACTCTCACATTCGTCTAACTCTCCTTTAAAGCTCAAGCTTACGTAAATGACATACATAAGACCGTCTTACCCAATAAAGCTCAAGCATACGTAACTTTACAGAACAAGTGCAATAATATCACATTCTCTAAAGAAGATCTAAGAAGTACATATAACTTTACAGAAGTAAAGCAGTAAAGCAATCTAAATTAACACCATCACTGTAT
Organism: Heliosperma pusillum; assembly: GCA_022085475.1. NCBI lineage: Eukaryota > Viridiplantae > Streptophyta > Magnoliopsida > Caryophyllales > Caryophyllaceae > Heliosperma > Heliosperma pusillum. Next base: position 128,617 of record JAIUZE010001613.1, read on the forward strand.
AATTAAAAGGGAAAAGCGGTCACCTGAATGAAATCAACACCGGGAAAAGTGTGCAAAAAGTCTTCAATAACTTTAGTAGTTATGGAAGCAGCACCACATGAAACTTGTTTCAAACTACTCAATCCACTTTTATCAGTAAGGTTTCTAGCTTTCATAGACAAAGCGGCCATTATTGGTGGCACGGCAGGGAAATGTGTAACCTTATGCTTCTCAATGGCTCGAAACACCTCATTTACGTCGAATTTTCTCATAACTACAACACTAGTTCCTAAGGAAAGCAATCCAAACCCGAAAAGGGCAAGGCCATAAATGTGAAACATAGGTATAGCATCCAAGTACACATTTTGGCAACTAATTTCATGGTATTGAGAAGCCTCAAATCGAACAAATAACTCGACCATGGAGATCAAATTTCGATGCGTAAGAATAACACCTTTACTAGCACCAGTAGTGCCAGAAGAATACATAATTGTCGCGGTATTATCTTGGTTTATCACAGGCTTTACAACTGACTTACCAACATTGCCATACAACAACTTATAAAAATCACAACTTTGATTAATTTTATCAACAGGGTTCAAATTTTCAGGCAGTTCAATGACTTTAAGGCCTAAAGATGTCAACTTTGTAACATTTTCGCCAAATGAAAACGCGAAACAAGCATGAGAACCAAGTGTTTGATGTTTTACCTCAGAGAAAGAGGACAGGGGATTCATGGGGGTTACAATACCACCTAAATAAAGAACACTCATTATTATAATTGGATAATACACAGAATTAGGCAAAAGAATCAATGCTACATCACCCTGTGAAAAACCCATTTCATTAAGAGTAAAAGACATTGATTTAACAAAAGAAAACAGATTAGAATAAGGAATTGAATACCCAGTTGAATAATCAATAATACAAGAACTATCATTGTTGTTTTTATAAGAAAAAATGTGAGTAACAATATCAAGAAATGGGTTTTCAGGGAGTTGAATGTTATGGTGTTTACTGCTGTAAATTCCTGTTTCTGGTGAATACCATGGAAACATAGCAACAGGGTTTTTCTGGGTTTCTACACTGTTAATACTTATTGTTGTTATTTGTGTTTCTGACATTTTGTTGTTAGATTATTTTACCTATAGGTTAAATTTGTGGAGATTTGTGTAAGAATGTATTGAGATTGAACCAAAGAAATCTGTTTTGTTGGATTTTATAACATCATGTATCAATGTATCATAAGGATGTTACTCTAACGTTGGGGAAATAGTAATGTTTGACTTTTATTTCGAGGGATTTATCATGTTGGCTGATGGAGTGTTGCTCTGATGGGGGGTTTATTTATACAATTATAACGCACGTTTTACTGAAAACGCCATTATTCGTCATAAATTAAAAATGGATAGTGTCCCTCTCACAATATGTAATTGGAGGGCAAGTGGGAGGATTCATTTATCCTCCACTTCATATTGCAAAAGGGGACTTTCCGTTTTCAACTTATAATAGATAGTGTCATCTTCAATGGGAATCTGTGTTACTCGTAAATTGTAATTTGTAATTTGGTATATTGATGAAATTTAAGTACCATAAAAGAGTAAGGCCCTGTTCTTTTGGACTTAAACTCAGCCCCTTTAAGTTCAGTTCAGCTCCTATAAGTTCAGTTCAGCTCCTATAAGTTCAGTTCAGTTCAGTTCAGCTCCTATAAGTTCAGTTCAGCTCCTATAAGTTCAGTTCAGCTCGTATAAGTTCAGTTCAGTTCAGCTCCTATAAGTTCAGTTCAGTTCAGCTCCTATAATATCAGTTCAGTTCAGTTCAGCTCTTATAAGTTCAGTTCAGAAAAATTCAATTCTTACAAATTAAGTTCAGAAAAGTTATACGGAATATATTATTTATGAAAACCGATATAAAAACATTTGACATTAATTAGTGGAATGACATTTGGTCATTTGCAAAAAAGGTGGGTGTTAAAAAATATGCCCCGAATGTCACAAAAGTATCAAATGTCTATTATTGTTTTATACATTCACACTCCATAATTTTATAATTAAGGATGCATACTCTTGGAATACCTATTATACAACATGACGTGAATATTCAAGGAACAGTAGATTTGGGCATGTTTGATGATAAGCGGAAAAAAAACCATGTTAAAGTTACGAAACAAGATAGTAAAAAACATTTGGCGAGGGAATAAATTCGTTGTTAAGAGTGATAGTGAAGATAAAGAAGAAAGTGATGAGGAAGATGATGATATGGAAATAGATGGTTAGAAAACGATGTAATATGTGATTTATTTTTTTATCGTAATGTAAACGTAGTAATCTATTTGAACAAACCAATGTACATAAATCGGAATTATGTTATTATCTTACCTTATGTTTTAGAGTATACTTTTTTTTATGACAGTCCTTTCCAAAAAATAAAGATACAGATAAAGATGATGTCAACGTAGTAATCTATTTGAACAAACCAATGTATATAAATTGGAATTATGTTATTATCTTACCTTATGTAATAAAGTTCAGTTTAGTAAATTTTAGATTCTATAAATTCTATTCAATTAATTAAAATTAAGTTCAGAAAAGTTCAGATCCTATAAGTTTAGTTCAGTTCAGTTCAGCTCCTATAAGTTCAGTTCAGCTCTTATAAGTTCAGTTCAGTTCAGCTCCTATAAGTTCAGTTCAGTTCAGCTCCTATAAGTTCAGTTCAGCTCCTATAAGTTCAGTTCAGTTCAGTTCAGCTCCAATAAGTTCAGTTCAGCTCCTATAAGTTCAGTTCAGCTCCTATAAGTTCAGTTCAGTTCAGTTCAGCTCCGATTCAGCCCAAAAGAACAGGGCCTAAGAGAGTAGACTTTGTATGGGAATCAAACCAATCAATGTTTACTATCGATATCACTAGTATCAGAATGTAGAAGCGTAATTGATACACAAATTTTCATTTCGTTTAAGACGGGTGATATCTGTATTCAGCTTAAAACGGAATCACCTCACTTGTTTCCTTGAAATACCAAAAGTTATGTCTTTATTATCACATGATAGTATTTGACTCGTCTTAAGCTTATGACGGATAGTATATTAGTACAATAGTAATCCATCTTAAACCAGACTTACAGTAATCCATATGATTCTACACTAAGACAAATTGTACTTTATAATTTATTGTTTAAATACTATAATAAAGATCAAAATCTTACCAAGTACATTTAAAAATCATCTCCCTAAAAGCATTCGATTAAATGGAAAATTCACATAATGAATACTACGTAGACCTCACAAACAGGTTAATCGGTTCAATTCTGGATCAGGTTAAATTAGTTCGATTTAAACCAGCTTGACCTTTGTTTCAACTTTAGTTCGATTTTGATCGGGTTCAATTCGATTAGCCACTTTAATCGGTTTGTGCTATTTTAACTCTGGTGCGGTTCGATGTTGGATCTATATTAATTCAGTTGAGTTTCGAGCATGGCAACCAAACATAATAACGCGATTTAGGTCTCTTAATTTTGGAATCATTTTGTGAGATTGCATTATAAGTTGCTCGTTAATATCCTATATATTATTTGTTAAATTATACGAGTACTTTTAGTTGTCCTAGTAAATTGTTATTTATTTCATTTTAAGATATATTTTTTTTATCTATTTTTATTTTTGGTAAGTATTGCACAAGTGGGTTTGCGCAGGTACATTCTTTATTTTATGTATCTATTTTACATATTTTCTCCTTCCTTAGTACTACGTATTTGTGTAAAATAGAATAGATACAATTCACAAGTACGAAGCAACTATTCAAATTATCTAACACTGCAACAATGATAGGACTTGTTCAATTTTTGAACCCATCGAATCTAATCTAATCTAATATTATAAATATAAACCAAAAATTAAGGGACTTCAATGGGATGAAATAAATATATAAAAGCTCATATGCTATATAATTTAGGTGTATAAAAGATGTTAGTTGTTTATCATATATAGATAACATATCTAATTTAATACTATATACATATAAACCGGAAACCAAGGGGATTCAATTGAATGAGATAGATATATATAAATTCATACACTATATAGTATATAGTTTACATGTATAAAGTTAAATTGTTTATCATATATAAATAGTATAAGTAGGTTAAGTTTTTGAAACTATAAATAGGTAAGTAAATCAAGATTCCACAAGATACACTAATTCATAATTACTTAGATCTATACTTTAAATTGAATATAATAACCAACGCTTTTAAATGACATTCTAATATAATACTTTGTATTTGTATAAATATTGAAGTCCAATATAATTAGATAACCAATTGATATAAGAAAAATAATTTTTATAAAATTAGGTAACATTATTATTTAATGCAAATATGAATTTTATTTATTTAAATGTATTAAGTTTGATAAAAACTGTGTAAATAGTAAAATTAACTATGTTAGTAGTGAAAATAATTGTAACAAAATTGGATGCAGTAAATACGAGTAAAAGTAAGAATAGTAACACCGGGGTTAGTGAGTGTAACAATAACATCGACGATACTTGAGAGCAGTGAGTTAATTATATTATTTAATGCGAAAGTAGTACTGAAAGCAACGATAACGACGAAGGGAGTTTTGAAAGTAACAGTAATACAACAAATGCCGTAGTGAAATAATAATAACAACGGGAGGGGTGAATCTGTCATATAATATGATTGATAAACTTTATCTTCGTCATAATGTTAGATATGACACAGGAGACGTCTCGGTCATTTGTTTACCTTTACTTTTAGCTTTTGGCAAAAAGATCAAAGAAAGAGTATGTGATCATTTATTGTACTCAATGGATGACAAGGAGACAGTAGTAGTCTTATTGGAGATCAAATTACGTATAGAAAACTTTTCCTAATATAAAAACAACGAATGGATGAGACAACCTAAAATGAAAAATTTAAACAAATGACCGAAATTAAGAGGGTAATAGAATTAACAATTGGTCGCACTGAAAACATGGCATATCTATCTTCAATAAAGACGGGTCGAACCCATATCATAAGGAGGCAACTGAGATGACAAGTGGGGGCAAGTGGGAAACTAAATGCATCTTCACTTACCCTCTCACTTACCTCTTTGTGAGAGGGATTCAACTCGTCTTCCATAAAGATGGATATGCCCCGTTTCAATGAGAATTTGTGTAGAATAAAAAAGACAAGTCAATTTAATGTCATACAATTTTAAAATAAATGAAATGCACGTAGTTCAAATGGTACCGAACACCAAAACACAAAACTAATACGGACTATTAAATATCACAAATTCTCATTTAAGACTGATATTATCCGTTTTAAGCTTTAGACAGGTAAAATAGTTACCACTTTCACAGATAAGACAAAAACAAGGGTGCTGATTTTCGCAGTACAAATTTTACTTATCTCAGCACACTGTTGAAAATCATACCCCTCTCTCATTTCTCATCTCATTTTCTCTTTCTAATTTCTCTCTAATTTATTCTCACTAATATCACATACCCGTTCTTCTCTCTAATTTCCCTAGAGCATTTATAAACGTATTACATACTGAAAAAAAAAAACAAAAAAAAATAACTCATTAATCATTGCTAAGCAATACTCCCTCCCATCCAAACCAAAGGTAACATGGGAGGGAGCACAAGTTTTAAGAAAACATAAAAAGGGGAAGGGTAGTATTTGAATGAAAGTAGGAGCACTTGAATATTTAATGTTAGTTGTGTGGGTGGGTAATGACATATTCTGTAAATATGTAGGGTAAATTAGGAATAGTTGGTCTTATTTGTTATACAATAGAGAATTGGTAGTTTGGTTTAAATGATTCGAATAAGATAAGTGTTGCATTTAATTTGGATGGGATGAGGTAAGTATTACTGCATTAGTGTACTACATTGGAGAAACAAAAAAATGAACTATTAATATACTACATTGGAAAACAAACAAAAAAAAAAAAAAGAAGGAAAATCTAGTACAACTTAGGTGACCTACGGACTACTCCATTCTAATTAACACTGACACCATCGGCGGGCGTGCCGACTATTGGCCAACTAGCACCGGCTAACCAAACCATCGCCGACTATTAGCCTTTACACTCCTTTTTTCGCTGCCCCTGCACTCACTCTTGAGTCGAACACCAATATCACTTCAACACCTATAGCACCACCACCATCGACCCACGAAGAACACCACTCGTAACCCCCTCTCTCTCCAACGCCCCTCCACTCATCGGCCAACCAAACCACCACTTGCGCCTTCACACTCCTTCTCAGACTCCATTGCACTCATCCCCGTGTCAAACACCAATATTACCGCAACACCAGTACCACCACTGTCAAAAGCCAATTTATTTATTAATAATGGACTAATAAATAAAACGGAAAATTCCCACAGTACCCTCCAAGTTTGGCATTTTACCCGAAATACCCAATTTTTTTACCCGAAAAACTTTAAGTGGCCATAACTCGGGTTTACAAACTCCGAAAATGACGATTTTTTTTTTCAAATCGTTCATCTTTCCGAGAGCTACGATTTGAAAAAAAAAAATAGTCGTATTTGGATTCCGTGGCTAGGAGTTTTGTATGTCAAATTTGTTTTAACCATAACAAACTTTGAGTGGCCTTATCTCTTGGTCACGAGTTCAGAACTCGCCAATTTGTTTTTCCAAATCGTAGTTCTCGGAAATATGAACTATTTGAAAAAAAAAATCGTCATTTTCCATGTTTGTAAACCCGAGTTATGGCCCCTCGAAGTTTCTCGGGTAAAAAATTTGGGTATTTCGGGCAAAATGTCAAACTTAGAGGGTATCATGGAAATTTTCCGTAAATTAAATACCCGCTCTATACTCGAATTATAATTCATAGTTGAAGAATTTGATGGAGGTTGAAGGAGGTAAATGATTTAACAATAGAGAGAAGGTAGAGAGAATTGAGTTTAAAGGTTTTTAAGGTAAGGTTAGACAAATACGAAGTAGAAAGTTTGAGGTAAAAAGTAATATAATGAGTAAAAATCGTATTGCGAAAATAAACTACATGCCTTAATTTTAGCAATCAACTTGTTTTCATCTATGTAAGAGCATCCACAATCAAGAGGATGTTTTCATCCTCTTATTTTCCTTCTTTTCTTCTATATATTTGACACCTCATTTTCTTTTTATCTAATTTATTTTCCACTATTTACATCCTCTTCCTCTATTTTTCTCATTTATTTTTCCACATTAGAGAGGAAGCCTTTCTTTTCCTCTTAAATTAAACATTACACTATAACAATCAATTTAAAGAAAAAATATAAGAAATTATATATTATGGATTGGTTGAATGGCACAAGGGCCTATGCACACCTTCCTCTAAAAGTAGAGGAAGTACTCTTTGTCCTCCTTCTAAGAGGACACTCATATTAGTTCCACAATAGAGAGGACATCCTCTTATAGGAGAGAGAGTGTTAAGAGGAGGGTCAATCCTCTCTATTGTGGATGCTCTAAGTGACAAGTTTTTGACCCGTTTTATTCTCAAGACAGTTATATACGACTTAAAAAAGAATTATTAATTAAATATATTTGCAACCCACGCACATGCCACTCATGAATCATGATCATTTTATATTTATTATACAAAAGAGTTGTTGTAGACTTTTGGCCTTTACGTCTACTCGTATATTTAATACAAGGGTGGGTCCTCGGCTAGGATGTCAATGAGGCGGGGTGGATACTGGGTGCGGAGGATTGGTAATCCGCACCCATATCTGCGAACTATAAGGCGTATCCACACCCACCCCACAACTCGTGCGAGTTGAACTTTTCAAACCTGCATCCGCTCTGCGGGGATTCGCTAACCCGCCAAATTACCTTTTTCCTCTTGAAACAATTTTTTTTATAAAGTTCTTGAATGTAAAATATATTAAGTCTCGTACGACTTATACAAATAAGTTTTCGTAAAGTGATCTGAAATAATTTCACATTCAATTAACTAGTACATAAGCTGTCAAACAAGTCTATTTTATTAGTTTAACTTTATCTTTTTAAAATTATCATTTTTTTTAATTTTACTTAGCTAGATGTATACTATAGGTGAGCCGGAGATCAGTAAGACGGGTATAAGTGGTATGGGGACAAGCGAGGCGGGGTGGGTATGTGGTAGGTCTCTTGTGATACCCACACCCGCCCCACGACCCGCGACGAATGCCACTTTTGATAGTCGTCCCCGACTCATCATCCGTCAAATCATTACCCGCACCCTCCCTAAGTGGGGCGGGTGTGGGGCGATGTAAGTCATGTAACACCCCGGCCCAAACCCTGGGTCGGGAGCGGTCACTCACGGTTGCTCGCCAGGCTGTGTACATTGCCCATAGATCAACACGGGTTCTTTTCAGCACATTTTGTGCTCATTCATGCGTTCTCAGACAAGCACGCATAACTTTTGAGTTCTTTTGCATGGATAACCACAAAAGAAATTGCACTTTGTTGATATGAGTAGTACTTTCAATCCCTTTAAGCATTAGTCAGATTTTAAGCTTATCAGTGGATCTCTTCAGGGACTACTCCACGCATTGAGTATTATAGGCGAGACCCGCCCAATTGATATCCCTATACTCGAATACTGGGCCTAATGGGTACCGACTCCGATATGACATCTTTTTTCTATGACACCCAGTAGGTGAATTTTCGAAGCCATATTTAATACGAAGCATCTTGTAAATTGCGTACATTTTACTTAATACAATATTTTTATCCAAGGAAGGATGCTATTTACTTTCTCCATTTAACTTTCTCTTGAACCTCTTCTTGTAAATTGCTCTTTCAATTACAAGAATTACTCTTTCATGGATTTTTTAACGTTAACTAGTGTTTTTACCCGTAAAATTAAATTCATGGGTGCATTTGAGTTTAATTGTATACGCCCACGCATAAATGTAGTCTTATTAGTTTGGAAAATGTTAACGTCTTTGTCACCTTGTATTGCACAGCATACAAAACTCTTACACGTGAACTATAGATTTATAGTTCATGTATTTTGGTAGGAATTAGAACATTTAATAAGATTGTAAATAGGTAAGTAATAATGTAGTAGTGTTAAATATATGTAGAACTACTTAATTGAACACTGAGAATTGTGATACAAAATTAATCATGTCAATTAAATAATTGATACATGTGTAGTTCATTTTCATCATTGACAAATGTTTTCTAATACGGTTTTTCTATCCTATGCCCACAAGGCATAGGATAATAGTTATATAGGAATAGGTAGACCTGTCAAATGAGTCAAACGGGTCGGGTTTGGGTCGGATCGATATGGGTCGGGTCATCTCGGGTTTGCTCAATCTTTCGGGTCGGGTCGCTTTCGGGTTTGGGTCAGTTTCGGGTTTGGGTCACTTCGGGTCTGGGCCATTTCGGGTATATTTCATTTTGCGTCGGGTTATTTTAGATTCATATCCGATTTATTTAGGCCATTTTCAGGTCAAAATGATCAAGTTAGTTTTCGAGTCAAGCCCGTGTCGAGGCAAACTGGCACGGGCCGACTTGGACCAAGCCGAGCTTGAGCTGCACGTGGGCCGTCTTGTCTCATTGTCACCCCTAATCACAATAAATTGGGTCATTTAGGGTCATTTAAAATCGAGTTGTGTGTAGGTCGGTGGTTTCGGGTCGGGTTATTTTGGGTCGGGTCTCTTTCGGGTCAGTCAAAGTTCGGGTCGGGTCGGGTCGGGTCAATTCGGGTTTCGGGTCATCCTCGGGTCAGGCAATTCCGGGTCGCTTTCGGGTCTCGGGTCAGCCTTATCGGGTCGGGTCAGTTTTGCCAGGTCTAGGCATAGGATAACAACCAATTTATTTAGCCATAATAATTACTTTTCCTATTAAATCTAAGGATTTTTTGTCAAATAGCACCTAACATTTACCTCTTCTGTATAAATGGCACCTAAAGTTTTTTTTTTTGCCCAAAAGCACCTAACATTTGCTTTTTTTTGTCTAATGGCACCAAACTGACTTTTCCGTCAAAAAAAGTCAATGAACCGTCTTGACTAACGGAGGAATGGCTGACATGTAATTATTTTCCCAATTCTTTATGTTTTCCATCCAACTCCAACATCCTCATTCTTCCTCATCACTCAAAACACAGTCAAAACTCCAACCTCATTCTTCCTCATACTTCAATCCATCAATTTGCAGAAAGAAAAATGAAGAGATAAATTTTCACAAGATCGATATTGATTGCATAAACAGAAAAGGTATGTCTTCTCATCCACTGGAATGCCACAATTGCATCTCATTCGCCTTGTTGAGTTTGAGGATGAGCTTGAAAAAGACATGTTGAATTGGAATGATGATAGGAGGAGATGGGTATTTAATTTGAGAATGGAGGAAAGCAATTGGGTATTTAATTTGAGAATAGAGGAATAAAATTTGGGTGTTAAATTAGGGTTTTAGTTGGTGGGAAAATTGAATCTGGGAATGGGATGTTGGAGTTGGAGGCAAAACATAAAGAATTGGGGAAACAATGACATGTCAGTCATTCCTCCGTTAGTCAAGACGATTTCTTGACTTTTTTTGACGGAAAAGTCAGTTTGGTGCCATTAGACAAAAAAAAGTAAATGTTAGGTGTTATTGGGCAAAAAAAAAACTTTAGATGTCATTTATACAGAAGAGCTAAATGTTAGGTGCTATCTGACAAAAAATCCTAAATCTAAATTAGCATTAACTACCTAATTTTTTCTCTTTCTTCTCTAATTATCCTCTTCCCCACTTCTTTTGCTGCACATTTCTTTTGCACATTTCTTTCTCTCATATTTTGTTATATCTCACCCCTTCTAATCTTACTACTAGTCTACTTAAGTATGCTAAATAAATATGTATACTCATAAATTTTATATCCTATTAATCTATGATACTAAAATACTTCAAAAAAAAATACAAAAAAATCATCTCTCCTAAAATTCAAATGTAAATGGTAACAAAAGAGTACTAAGAACGTAAAATGTTAATTTTCTACGGTACAAAATCTACTGTTTAAGACAGATTTCAGACAGAAAATGGGGTTTAAATCTTCAATTCCTTGGGGGTCTTTTCTTCTTTTCTTAACATTAGTTGTCGAGATGGTGTTTTTGAAGTATTTTAGTATTTCGGTTTTTCTATCATATGCCTACAAGGCATAGGATATTTACATTAACTAAGTATGTGCTTATATATACAACTAAAATGTCACAATTTTAAGACAATCGCTATAGAATTTTGGAATATTCCAATTAATATTTACATTAACTAACATAATTTATTTGTACACTACTCTTTTTAGTTGCATGCATTTTGCTTACAATAAATGAACTCAATTCTCTAAAATAATCTATTACTATCAAGCAAATGTATCAATTTTCTTCAATTATGGATCCTAATTTGATTACGAAACATGTATTTGATTTGATATTAGAAACTGTGGATTCATATCATTGAGAAGTGTGCAGATGGTAGTGAGCAATGATCGAGAAGGTCTAGTGGAAGGCAGGTCGTTAGGGTGGGGGGTACTTTAAGTTGGTGGCGGGCTTGGAGGGGATTTGATAGGTTTGTGGTAAGCTTCGAGAGCGTGACTGATAGGATATATCGCACACCTAATCAAAGATAAATTTCCCTAGACACAAATAAATGTAGTACGAGGGATCGAACACAAGGAGACGGGAATTTCGTTATGAAATGCTATGGATGGACTACTATCAAGTCGGTTTAACGGTTTGGTTTGGTTGATGTTTTAGTTAACTATGATGCAAATCAAATAATATTAAAAGAGTCTAGGGGAGTCGAGTCACTCATGAAAATACGTAAATCCTCATGTTAAACATAGGAATTCTTAATATTGTTAATTGTTTAGGCTAAAGACACCCATCTCTCGATACTAGTGTCAACCTTAGGTCGAGTCCTAGAGAACTTTCGTTATGACTAGAGTCGTCCTACTACACATGCTTAGTCTAATCCGATTCCGTGCCTCTCGACTTATAGAATGAATTAAAAAATTTAATCAATGCAATTGGCCAAATAACAAAGATTAACAAAACAATACAAGCATGTGATAGAAACAATTTATCAATATTAGTTCATCCTTGTTTTAATATTTACAATTTACTAATTATGCATGGCTTCCTTAATCCCTAGACAAATGGAACTACTCACTCATATTGATAATTAAACTAATACTATTTGATATAATAAGCATGATGAATATGAAATTATAAAGGAAACCAACTTGTTAATAAAATGTACTACACTAAGTGAATGACAAACTAACAATTCTAATGTAGAAAACAATGAAACTATGATTAACTAATGTTATGATTAACTAAATGATTCGTAAGGTAAATGACGGAAATGAATACTAACGTAAAACGAGAATTAGGATTACCGCAATAGAGAAATATAACTCGAAAATGAAGAATGAATAACCCAAATGCTTGAATAGAAAGATTGAATTACAACTTTGAAATGTAACCAAGTGTTTGACAAAGTAATAACTAAAAGTTTAGCTAATTATGAAACTAAGAGAGACTTGTGTGCTTAAGCTAAAGCTATGAAAGATATGTGAAATATGAGTAAAAGATATGATAAAAGATATGTAAAAAGATGATAAAAAATATGTTAAAAAAAATATCCTTAAGTGTCGAAGTCCCTCTCCTTTATATAGGGAGAGGGGACTTGAAACGCTTGAGTCACAGAAGCCAAACCCCGATTGGGGCCTGGGAACCCCGATCGGGGCCTCCTTAATCCGGGTCGATTGTCTTAATTTCTCCATCTAATGCTTAAGGAATCCTAAGCTATGCCTTTAAACACCTTACTTCTCCGGTTAATTGCATAGTTTAGGGTTTCCTTGAGCATCTAAAGGAGTATCCTATGCTTGAGTTGTGGACTCCTTGCTTTGGGCTTCATTTTTGGTTTTCTTTCATTTTCATTTCAATGCATTTCACAAATCTTCATGTTTGGCTTGTCCTTCTCCTTTCATGGTCCATTCTTGTTTCCATTAGCTTGTTGGACTTTGGTGCTTGCTAATTGTGTTAGGAAAAAGCCTCTAAATGCTTAGATTCCTACAAAACATAGCAAAAACGAGCAATGCACCTCGAATACGTAATTAGCTCATAAAAATACTAAACAAAGTGTAGTAATCATGTAAAATCGAGCTAAATTAAGGAGTAAAATCATATAAAAACTAGACATATCAGTGACCTCGTTATTGGCGGGGTAATGTATTACTATTTGTTCTAATGTAAAATAATATCTATTTAGTGCATGACGTGTTTAATCCTTACCTTGCCATTCTTCTAAAATATCTCAACCTCTAACTTAATCAATCCACCCAAACTTTTCAAACTTAATCAATCCAACCCAAAATTCTCAAACTTAATCAATCAAATGTGTATGTAAATTAGGGGTGTTCACCGGTCTAAAACCGTACCAGACCAGACCGTATGCATCAATTATATTGTAAATTCTCATATTGCTTCTAACTTCATTTAATTATGCATTGCGGAAAATTCCCACGGTACCCTTCAAGTTTGATATTTTGCCCGAAACGCCCAAATCTTTTACCCGAAAAACTTTGGGTGGCCATAACTCGGGTTTAAAAACTCGGAAAATGACAATTGTTTTTGTTCAAGTTTGTTCGGTAAAAAAACTTTAACATACAAAAACTCCTAGCCACGGAATCCAAATACGACTAATTTTTTTCCCAAATCGTAGCTTTCGGAAATATGATCGTTTTGAAAAAAAATCGTCATTTTCCGAGTTTTTAAACCCGAGTTATGGCCACCCAAAGTTTTTCGGGTAAAATATTTGAGTATTTCGGACAAAATGTCAAACTTGGAGGGTACCGGGGGAATTTTCCGATTATATCTACTACCAATCTACCACATTGTGATGTCAATTTTAAAATATTGTGTTTATATAACCCACTTGGTTTCCCACTTATCGTCCCACTTATCTTTTTATAAGCGACAATCAAATCCGTATTTATTGAAAAATCTATATACTCATTTTCAATAAAACTTACTGTCTGATAAGTTTATGAAGGGAATAATGCATAATGAGTTGTGTTATTGATAACATAGAATGATCGGTATTTATAATACCTTACAATAAACCCTAAGTATTATCAAACCCTAATGACAGCCGTCGTACCGTAGCCGTCATCTTGACGTCTTATACTAAACCCTAGACTCTCTAACATCCCCCCTCAAACTCATGGTAATTTTGATAAAAATTTCCATGAGTTTGCACAAACAATAAAATAAGAAAAAAATCAATCTTCATCTTCTTTGGCTTCATTATCATCTTCATCTTCGCAAGGTTGGTAAGATGAACGAGTATAAAACTCGTTAGAACATTTTTTCGAACAAGAACGTTAAGCTATTCGGACTTGTCGAATATCAAATAATTTGCTAAGAACACTAATCGGACCTAAACAAATTTCAATAGAACGGAAAATTATCCGTCAAATTCAATAACTGGAACGTTAATTTTTCGGACTCCGAATTTAATTGCGTAACTCGCCAGTCAAATTTTGAACCACCTTGAACGAATTTGAAAACTTTTAATTTCAAAGAGATGAAAATTGATGATAGTCCACGCAAATAAAAATTAGGGGATGACAAAATCAAGATAAAGCATCAAACAAACTGCCTTTGCTGTATGACTCCTGGACGTGCGACTCCAATAACCAAAATCAATCATTCAATATGATTTTTTTTTTTTTGTTAAAATTTAATTTTGTTAAAGGGTAAATGGAAAAATTAGGCTAAAAATAATGTGAGTTGTTTATTAAAGATCCCGCCGGTGGGCATGGTAGATAGTTTAATTACCCACCGGCGGGGCAGCGGAGCGGAATTTATTTAGGCCTCAAGAGCGAGAGGCTCTGATACCATGATAAATTTCATAATTGGGCCTGAGTCCAACCCGTACTGAGGATAGAGAGTCCACTTTATAATTCCAAGGGGGTTCCACTCTAAAACCAATTGGTCATAGAGGGAGTAGCCTATTGCCTTATAAAGTGGTAAACTCTCTCCTCTTTTCTCAATGTGGGATTACTCTCACATGTGAACAATTGGGTTTCTTCACACTCCCCCTCACATGTGAGCCCACTTTAAATCAGACTGGGGGGCTTTCTGGCCTCTCTTCCAGCTGTTATGAAAACCGTGTTTTTTCTTCAACGGTTGCGATTTCTTGGCCCAATTTTTTTTTTTTTTTTACTTTTTCTTTTATGCCCAGGTCTTTTTTTTTACCATGGGCTCTGATACCAAGTTAAATTTCATAATCGGGTCTGGGTTCAACCCGTACTGAGGAGCCACTTTATAAACCCAAGGGGGTTCCACTCTAAAACCAATTGGCTATAGAGGGAGTAGCCCATTGCTTTATAAGGTGGTAAACTCTCTCCTCTTTTATCAATGTCTCAATGGCTGCGTTTTTCTTAGCCCAGTTTTTTTTTTCTTTTATGCCCAGGTCTTTTTACCATGGGCTTTGATACAATGTTAAGTTTATGAAGGGAATAATGCATAATGAGTTGTGTTATTGATAACATAGAATGATCGGTATTTATAATACCTTACAATAAACCCTAAGTATTATCAAACCCTAATGACAGCCGTCGTACCGTAGCCGTCATCTTGACGTCTTATACTAAACCCTAGACTCTCTAACACTGTCGATATGGAATGGATAATTTTCATAATGAATATGAATTCAGAATCTGAGTAGGACCTGGAATCCATTCTCATACTTGGTCTACTTTGAATTATTGGTAACTTTAGGCAATTGGAACTAACGACCTGATCTACTAGACTACTACCAGTCTACCACATTGCCATGTCAATTTTAAAATATTGTGTCTATATTTACAAAAGGAAATAAAAACATGAGCAAATGCGCGCGTTTGATTATTGACTGAAGCAATTAAATTGGAATGATGGAATTGTGTGGGTATCAATCACTTGTCTGACTTTGCCAATTTTGCCACTTGCAAATTGCAGTGTCATTAATGAGGTTTACCTGAAATTCTGAAAACAATTTATTTTCAGTAGGTCTTGCTTAAGACGGGTCGGATCTTACAACATGTATTTTGTGAGAGAAAATGGGTAAAGGGGACAAGGTGGGCTCCCCCCATGTGCTCTCCACTCACCCTTGATGGGTATTTTGTGAGAGAATATGGTATCCGTCTTAAGCTTAAGACGGATACCTCCGTCTGAAATAAGAATTTGTGATTTATTTTAGCTAAGCAACAATAGTTGTAGTTTTTCCATAGTTCCGAAAAGTACGGAGACGCACATTTTACTCTTTATTAGTGTTTTTTTTTTTTTTTTATTTATAAAATACCACCTATTGAGTCCAATTTTTTACGTTTTATCATCTATTGAGTCCATTTTTTCATATTACCACCTACTTTTAACCTAAACCCTCACAATCAACACCTAAATTACGTTTTCATGACGGTCTTTCTTATTTTTCGTCTCGCTTACATTTTATCGTCAATCGGTTATTTCTTATGACCAAATTACCCCTCATTTACACTCACTCACCCCTTATAACCCACACGCCCCTCTAATTCCCAAATCAAACCTGAAATCATTCATATTCAAACTCATTCATCAACAACACTATTAGGGTTCATCAATTATTTCTTCATCCTAACCCAGGTATGTAATTTTTTGTCAGGAAGTTGATGAACCCTAAACCCTAAACTCCTATCTTGATCAATTATTTCGCACTGCAATAATTGCTGATATCAAATTTGAATGATGTCATTGCAACTTACAGTCTGAAGTTTCTTTTTGTCAGGTCCCTCATGTTTCCTTTAGTGCGGTATCGAACTTACCCACATGATAGTATCTCACATCAACATTATAAGAAGAAAACATCCTACAATAAGAATTAATTAATTAGGGTTTATGAATAATAATATTTGGGGATAATCAAGTATACACGAGTTACCTAATCAATTAAACAATTACATAATTAATACTTACCTTACAATATGTTGGCTATGGTGGATTCTGCAGAGGATGACGAAGATGGAGAAATTGATGAGTATGGTGGGTTCTCAGATTACCAATGACGATAAAACCCAGAAATCAATTTCTAGGGTTCTAGTGTAAGTCAATTAGGATTTAATTGATTTAGGGAAAAGAATGAGTGAGTGTAATGAATTAGAGGAGGGAAGGGGGTGAGTGAGTGAGTGAGTGTAAATGAGGGGTAATTTGGTCATAAGAAATAACCGATTGACGATAAAATGTAAGTGAGACGAAAAATAAGAAAGACCGTCATGAAAACGTAATTTAGGTGTTGATTGTGAGGGTTTAGGTTAAAAGTAGGTGGTAATATGAAAAAATGGACTCAATAGGTGATAAAACGTAAAAAATTGGACTCAATAGGTGGTATTTTATAAAAAACACTCTTTATTAATATACGACTTTTACAATTATATCCTTGTCAATTTTTCATGTCTGAGTTGATTTTTTTCTATTTCCCTTTCTTTCACCTCTTCCCGACACCTCTCTTTCCTACATATTACTCTTTCACATACGTTGATACGCTCCTTCCCCGCACTCCGCCTACCGAACCCCACTGTTAACAAAATTTCTATATCCTTGATTGCTTGACAAGCTTGATTAATCCTTTCTAATAAATAAATGTGGAGTTAAGGGTAAGAAAAGGATCTCTCAACTATCACTGATTTTTTATATAATAAGAGCCTCAACTACTAAATTTTACAGTTAAGAGCCTCGACACCAAGTTCGTTAGTTTTGCCGTTAACTGATAGCATTTCATTGAAATGACTAATGAGCGAGTATATAAAATTGATTTGTTTATTTTATTATTTGACTCGGGTGCATAATTTTCTCATACTCCAATCTTTGTTACTAATGTCACGTCTCTTTCTTATGAAAAATTGGGGTGTCCTCCGGGAGGACGATCCTCCTTATACCTAAAGAAGAATACCAAAATAAAATATTATAATGACATAAGTGTAAGGAGGACCGTTCTCCCGGAGGACACGTGAATTTTTCCTTTCTTATATCTAAGTTTGTTTCATCCTTCCTTATCTTATCAACTTATTAAATTATCTCATTGATTTCTGATTAAAAAAACATACAAACTTTCATTGAATACGGGGTATATTTATCTTTAATGAATACGGGTGGGATCCCCTCTTACAAGAAGGAAAGTGAGAGAACAAGTAATGATTCATCCAGTTCCCCACTTTTCCTACCACATGGCTCCTTGTAAGAGGGGTTCCTTCATTGAAACAGATATGCCCTATCTTCAATGAGACCGACTGTAAAAAAAAAAAAGCTTCATAATGTTTAGGTCTTATTGATTGGGTTTTGAGTCTTGAAACTATTTTTGTAGAGATTGTGTATATTAGGGCTTGGAAGAAAATAAGGTTAACACCAAGAATTATGATGTACATTAAACATTCACACACAAATCACATATGTCTTGCTTGTAATTGTCAAGAGTTTTAATATCTCACAATCATATCCCCTCACTTGTCCTCCCACTTGCCTCCTTGTGAGAGGGGTTCCGACTCATCTTCATTGAATAGAGATATGCCCCGTTTTCAATGAGACCAACTATAAAAAAAAAAAATCATAATATTTACGTTTTATTGATGGGTTTTAAGTCTTAAAACTATTTTTTTAGAGATTGTGTATATTAGCTGGGGCATGGAAGAAAATAAGGTTAACACCAAGAATTATGATCTACACTAAAGATTCACAGACCTCTTGCTTGTAATCGTCAAGAACTGTGATCTCTCACAAAGTTACACACGTCTTGAAAATTGGAAAACCAGAAACAATATATATATAGGCGAGATGTTCAAAGGCGAGCCAAGAGACGACGAGTTCGAGTCAGAGTCGGAGTAAGAGTCAAAGTCTCGAGTAGTAGCTAGGGAATCCCTTCCTGTAGGCTGTAGACACTCCCTTCCTCACTAGTAATGTTTATTTTCCATCTAGTAAAAACAATCTGGCAAATGTCCAAGAAGCTGTCCTACTCACGCCTCTGATCACAACTCAAATGACAACAAGTTTTCTCGAATTTTAATATGAATAATTATAGTTTTGCTTATTTCTCGTATTTTTCTGATTGCAATTCAATATTTGACGATAATGAGGATAAAACATTAATTTGAACTCCCTCCACACGTAATAAGACAAATGGATGGATTGTAACAACCCGAAAAGTACCCAATTTTTCTAGTAAAATATCTTACGGATACTTTTCAGCAAACTTAAGTTTTAAAATAGAATTTATTGTTTCGAGTCGTATTTGGAATTTCTGAGTTCGTATTTGGAAATTCCGCGAGATTTCATGAGAATTCCGTTTTAAGTCATCTTTGACTTTTCTTGACTTTTAAGTCGTCTTTGACTTTTCTTGACTTTTTAAGTCGTCATTTACTTTTCTTGACTTTTAAGTCATCTTTGACTTTTCTTGACTTTTAAGTCGTCTTTGACTTTTCTTGACTTTTTAAGTCGTCATTGACTTTTCTTGACTTTTTAAGTCGTCATTTACTTTTCTTGACTTTTAAGTCATCTTTGACTTTTCTTGACTTTTTAGTCGACTTTGCCTTTCGTTGACTTTCCCGACTCGCCTTGTAATTTTGAAGACCGAAATTTTATTTAAAAAAATAATATTTTTAATTTATTTTTATTTAGATTTATTTGAATTTATGATAATTTAATATAATTATTTTGAATTTAT